>JAYMFT010131965.1:0-27105 GCA_038088735.1 Panulirus argus | reverse complement strand
TATATCATGGCAGTTCCTGATGGTAGTTATAGAGGTGAAATTGCACTTCAGTAGGAGTACTTAGAGTTTTATTTAAGTTGCAGTTCATCTGTGCATGTGGCACTACTAGTTTCATGGAGACAATCCACCTCTTCAGGTGCCAATAATAAACAAAATTATTTAAATCCCGACATCACTCCCGGGCTGGATTACCGTCTGTTTCCAACCCTCAAACACGAAACAGTGGCCGACCGTTAAAGGGAAATGATGGGGTGCCTGTGGTTTGGGGGGTTGGGGGGAGAGCTGCCTTGTGGTTATGAGGGGAGCTGTTGAGCCAAGGTAGGCAGATGCCTTTTTGGGGTAAAAAAAAAAATTGCTTGGTGTATTTGATAAGTCTTTCATAATGATTTAATTGATAACTGAATGGGTTTTAAAGTTGCCTGGGGACATCTTAAAGATCCTAGTATTAGCAATTGATATGGACTTAACTGTGTTACGTTTGACTTAGTCAGCGTGTATAGGATAAGATACAACACTGTCCTGACCCACATTGACCGCTGAAAGAGGAGAGTGACTTATGGTTTGTCCGGAGGGGGTGGGGGGTTGAGGGGGGGGGTTGACCTGGGTAGCTGGGTGTGTCCAGGCCCACTTTCTTATATTTTCGCTTGTTGTTAATTCTCTCATAATGATTTAGTAGATGATACTATGGACTTTGAAGTTACCTGGGGACAGATTAAAGTTCTTAGTGTTAGCACTTAAGATAGCCTCAATAATATTATGTGTAGAGTAATCTCCAGAAGGATGAAGAATGAGTGGGTTATTGAGATCTACTGGATGATCTTTGTCATGACAATGTCTAGCTATCGCATTATTGTAGTCACCCCTGCGTAGTGATTGCTTGTGCCAATAGCATCTTTCGGTTACAGTTTTTCCTTTGTGGCCAATGTATAAGTCATTACATACCTTACATCTGACAGAGTAAACACTAACATTTGTTGAATGATTTCGTCTACCTCTTATTAAGGTCTTAGTAATAGAGTTATTGTATTGGAAGGCAACCTTACAAGCATTGTTCTTTAGTACACTTTTAAGATTAGTTAAGTTGGGAGAATAGGGAAGAACTACACATTTAGACCTATCCTCATTTGTAACATTTTTGTTATTGGGTGCATAAAATGTCTTCCTAGCTTTCCATTAAGCTTTGTTCACAAACCAGTTAGGGTAGTATAACTGTTTAAATATACACCTTATATGACAACATTCATCTGTCAATCTAGTGGGGTCACATATCCTTAGTGCTCTTAAAAACATAGACATAACTACAAACATTTTCACAGAGTGATTATGCACTGAAAAATAATGAATGTAGCTTTCAGAGTTGGTAGGCTTTCTGTAGACATTAAAGGACAAATGATCAGATTCTCTAGTTGTCAACACATGAAGAAAGGCCAGCTAGCCTTCTATTTTCCATTCCATCTTGAATTTAATTGAATTTGATTCATTAAAGAAAGCAACACAATCTTGAGAAGAAAGCCACAAAGACAAAACATCATCAACGTATCTAATCCAGATTTGCGGGTGATTATTAATTGAAGTTAGAATTTCAGTCTCAAAATATTCCATAAATAAGTTACTAAGAATAGGACTGATTGGATTTCCCATTGCAAGACCGAGTTTTTGTCTATAAATGTTATCTTCATCGTCTTGAAAAACATTGTTGGAGATACAAAACTCTTCGAAGTCAATGAAAATTTCAATGGGCAGGGGCAAGGTAAGACTGAGATTAGGCAATTTTCTCCTTAAATATGAGATGGTGTCATCAATAGGAACTTTGGTTAAAAGTGAATTCACATCAAAGTTAATGAGTCTATAGTCAGGCAAATTAATGTTCCAAACTTTGTTCACAAAGTCTAAACTACTGGTAACATGGGATGGAGAGATTTGTCCTTGAACAATGCTAAGATGTTTTGCTAACCACTTAGACAATCTATAACCGGGGGAATTTACAGATGAGGTAATTGGTCTGAGGGGACAACTATATTTGTGAGTTTTGGGGAGACCATATATATAGGGGAGAGAGGGATTGATCATCTTTACTGACCAGAATGTCCAGGTGCTTACTTAACAGTTTATTAAGTCTGGAGATGAAAGTCATTACCTTATTGTTAAGATGATTGGATGTTTATGTTTCATATATTTCTGTACCATTTAAAAGATCCTGGAGTTTACATCAATAGTCCTCTGTATTCAAAATAACAAACTGGCTGGTCTTGTCTGATTTTGTGATGTAAATATCTTAATTTTTTTGAGGTTTACAATGGCTCTCTGGAATCTCTGTAGTATGTCACTACACTTAGAATTGTTTTTACTAACCAAGGCACTTAGAATTGAACCGGATATGAAATCAAAATCATGGATGGCGCCATTAGTAGACTTTACGATGGACTCAATTTTTCACACTAAAGGCATCCGTGAACTTAAAGGAGAAGAGACCATGACCCAGAGCAAGTTTCTCACCCTAGGTTAAGGAATAGCACGAAAGGTTGATGATGTTCTTATCAGGGTTTGTTGCTTTCGCCCATAAACTGTTGTAAAATTTCTTGTCTATTTTCCATTCCAGATGGTTCTTGTTTCTGATAATCTGGTTTCTTGTTCGTCTTCTTGCTTCACTCATACGGCTGGCAGCAACGGCAGGGTTGTCATAGATGGAGGAGAGTACTCTAGTAGCACATCTGAGATTGTAGAATGGAGATTGTTTATTCCTATGGAGGACTTCTGGGAATAAGGTGCGAGGGATAATTTTGTTGCGAAGACAGTCTTGTAGGAATTTAAGCTGTAACTTCTTGGTGTTAGCAGAGAGGTAGGAGCGACGGTACTTACGGAGGAGTCTGGTGGATGTTGGGAAGTCCTGGGTGTTGGCAGATGAGAACTCCATCGCGATCCTTAACTGTAGATATGAATATCGCGCTAGTCCGTGATGGCAGTTATGAAGGTGAAATCGCACTTCATAAGTTCTTAAAGTTTTATTTAACTTGCAGTTTATCTATACATGTGGCACTACTAGTTTCATGGAGACAATCAAACTCTTCAGGTGCCAATAATCTACAAAGCTATCTAAATCCCGACATCACTCCCATGCTGGAGTAAACGTCTACTCCAAACCCTCAGATAACAGATACTAGCCGACCGTGAAAGACTGCCTTGTTTTTTTGGGGGGTGATCGTGCTAGGGTAGGCAGATGCCTTTTGGGCGAAAAATGAATTTTTCTAGGCTTGGTGTATTCAATAAGTCTTACATAATGATTTAATCGATAATTGGATGAGCTTTAAAGTTACCTGGGGACAAATTACAGATCCTACTATTAGCAATTAATATGGACTCAATTGTATTACGTGTGACTTAGTCAGCGTTTATAGGATATGATACTAAACTGTCCTGACCCACAATGACCGCTGACGGGGGAAAGTGATTTACGGTTTTTCGGGTGGGAAGGGGGGAAATTTGACCTGGGTAACTGGGTGTGTCCAGGCATACTTTTTTATATATTCGTTTTCTATCAATTCTCTCATAATGATTTGGTTGATGATAGGATGGGCCTTAAAGTTGCCCTGGGACAGATTAAAGTTCATAAGGGTGTTGGAGCTTCAGTTGCAAGGGGTTGTCCTCAGGATACTGGAGCTTGAGCTGGTAAGAGTTGTCATCAGGATGTTGGTGTTGTTGTTTTCAAAGTTTGTGAACAGGATGTTGGAGCTTGAACTTTTATGAGTTGTCATCAGAATGTTGGAGTTGGTGTTTTTCAGGGTTGTGAACATGATGTTACAGCTTGAGATTTTGACGGTTTTCATCAAGATGTTAGCACTTGTGTGGTTAAGAGTTGTCATCAGGAGTTGGCTACAATTATAAAGGGTTTTATTCATGACGTTGGATATTGAGTTGTTAAGGGGTATTATTAGGGTGTTGGTGCTTGATTTGTTAAGGAATTTCATCAGGATGTTGGAGATTGAGTTAATGAAGGTTGTCACCAGGGGCTTTCATGCTTGAATTACTAAGGAGCGTTATCAGGGATGTTTGAGCCCGAGTTGTTAAGTGTTGTATCAGGACGTTGGATCATGAGTTGATAAAGGTTTTCTTTAGGGTGTTGGAGCTTAAGTTGTTTTGTGCTGCCACCGGAATCTTGGAACTGTAGTTGTTAAGCGTTCTTATCAGGGTGTTGGAGCTTGATTTGTTAAGGGTTGTTATCGGGATGTTGTAGCTTGAGTTTTTAAGGGTTGTCATCAGGATGTTGGAGATTGAGTTGCAGAGGGTTGTCATCAGAGTGTTGTAGGTTGAATTGTTAAAGATTTTCTTCAGGGTGGTGGAGCTTGAGTAGTTAAGGGTTCTCATCAGTATGTTGAAGCTTTAGTTGTTAAGGGTTCTCATCAGGATGTTTGCGCTTGTGTGGTTAAGGGTTGTCATCAGGATTTTGGGGCTTGATTTGATAAGGATTGTAATTATTATCTTGGAGTTTGTGTTGTTAAGGGGTGTCATTAGGATGTTGTTACTTGAGTTCTTAACGGTTGCCACAAGGATGTTGGAGCTTGAGTTAATACAGGTTGTCACCAGGGTGTTGAATCTTGAATTATTAATGAGTGTCATCTGGGATTTTGGAGTCTGAGTTATTAAGGGTTGTATCAGGATACTGGATCATGAGTTGTTAAAGGTTTTCTTCAGGGTGTTGGAGCTTGAGTTGTTAAGTGTTGCCACCGGTAACTTGGAGCTGTAGTTGTTAAGCGTTCTTATCAGGATGTTGGAGCTTGAATCATTAAGGGTTGTTATCGGGATGTTGGAGCTTGAGTTTTTAGGGTTGTCATCAGGATGTTGAAGCTTGAGATGTTGAGGGTTTTCATCAGAGTGTTGGATCTTGATTTTTTGATGGTTTTCTTCAGGGTGGTGGAGCTTGAGTAGTTAAGGGTTCCTATTAGTTTGTTGGAGCTTTAGTTGTTAAGGGTTCTCATCATTGTGTTGGAGATTGATTTGTTAAAGGTTGCTACCGAGATATTGCAGCTTGAGTCTTTAGTAGTAGTCATCAGGTTGTTGGAGTTTGAGTCGCAAATGGTTGCCATCAGGATGTTGGAGCTTGAGCTTTTAAGGGTTGTCATCAGGATTTTGGAGTTAGAGTTTTCAAGGGTATTTACCATGATGTCAGAGCTTGAGTTGTTAAAGTTTTGTTCAGAGTGTTGGAGCCTGAGTTGTTAAAGGCTGTCATCATGATATTGTTGCTTGAGTTGTTAAAGGTTGTCCTAAGGGTGTTGATGCTTAACTTGTTAATGGTTATCATCAGGATGTTGGAGTGTGAGGTATTATGGGCTGTCATACAGATGTTGGAGCTTGAGTTGTTAAGAGTTGTCATAAGGGTGTTACAGCTTGAGTTGTTAAAGGTTTTCATAAGGGTTTTGGATCTTGAACTGTTAAAGGCTACCATCAGGTTTTTGGACATTTAGTTGTATGAGGTTTTCATCAGGATGTTGGAGCTTGATTTTTTATGGGTAGTCTCCAATATGTTGGAGCGCTAGTTGTTTTCAATAGGATGTTGGTGCTTGTGTTGGCAGGGGTTATCATCAGGATGTTATAGCTGGTATTGTTAATTCTTGTGTATAGAATGTTTAGTTATTAGGGGTACTCTTCAGGATTTTGGACATTGAGATATTATGGGTTCTCATCAGGGTGTTGAGGATTGTTATCAGGATGTTGGCGCCTGTGTGGTTAAGGATTCTCATCAGGTTGTTGGGGCTTGATTTGTTACGGGTTGTATTCTCGATGTTGGAGTTTAAGCTGTTAAGGGGCGTCACCAGGTGTTGGAATTTAAGTTTTTAAGGGCTGTCATCAGAATGCTGGAGCTTGAGTTAAAGATATGGTTGTCACCAAGTTTGTTGAAGCTTGAATCATTAGGGAATCTCATCAGGGATGTTGGAGCTTGAGTTGTTAAGGGTAGTATCAGGATGTTGGAGGTTGCTTTATTAATTTTTTTTCTGGGTATTGGAGCTTGAGTATTCAAGGGTTGCAATCTGTATGTTGGCGCTTTATCTGTTAAGTTCTCTTATCAGGGTGTTGGAGCTTGAGTTGTTAAGGGTTTTCATCAGAATGTTGGAGTTGGTGTTTTTAAGGGTTATGAACAGGATGTTGTAGCTTGAGCTTTCAAGAGTTGTCATCAGGATGTTGGAGTTCGTGTTTTTAAGGGTTGTGAACAGAATGTTATAGCTTGAGTTGTTGAGGATTGTTATCGAAGTTTTGGAGCTTGAGTTGGTAAAGATTGTTTCAGGATGTTGGAGCTTGGGTTGTTAATGGTATTCTTCAAGGTATTGGAGCTTGAGTAGCTAAGTTTTGCCCTTAGTATGTTGGAGATTTTGTTGTTAAGGGATCTCTTCAGGGTATTGGAGCTTGATTTGTTAAGGATCGTTATTGGGATGTTAGAGCTTGGGTTAGTAATGGTTGTCAGCAGAATGTTGTTACTTGTGTTGTCAAGGATTGTCATCAGGATGGTGGAGCTTGAGGGGATAATGGTTGTTATTAGGACGTTTGAGCTTAAGTTGTTAAATGTTTTCTTCGTGATATTCTAGCTTGTGTAGTTAAGGGTTGCCATTAGTATGTTAGAATTTCTGTTGTGAAGGGTTCTCAACAGGGTGTTTTAGCTTGAGTTGTTGAGGGTTGTCATCAGTTTTGGAGCATTAGTTGTTAAAGGCTGTCATAAGTATTTTGATGCTAAACTTGTTAACTGTTGTCATCAGGATGTTGGAGTTTGAGTTATTAGGGGTTGTCATCAAAATGTTGGTGCTTGAGTTGTTGAAGGTTGTCATTAGGATATTGGTTCTTGAGTTCCCAGGGGTTATCATCAGGATGTTGAAATTTGAGTTGTTAAGGTTTGTCAAAAGGAGGTTGGAACTTGAGTTATTAGGGGTTGTCATCAGGATGATGGACATTGAGGTATTAAGGGTTGACATCAGGGTTTTTGAGCATGAGTTGTTATGGTTTTTCATCGGAGGTTTTCGCTTGTGCTGTTAAGGGTTTTCATCAAGATGTTGGGGCTTCATTTATTAATGGCTATAATCATGATGTTGGAGTTTGACTTGTTAAGGGGTGTCATCAGGATGTTACAGCTTGAGTTATTAAATGTTTTTATTAGGCTGTTGGAGCGTGATTTGTTAAGGGTTGCCATCAGAATGTTGGACCTCGAGATATTAGCGATTTTCATCAGAATGTTGGAGCTTGAGTTTAAAGAGGAGTTATCAAGATAGTGTGCTAGAGTGTTAAGAGTTGTCAATAGGATGTTAGAATCTGAGTTACTAGGGGTTGTCATCAGGATATTGGACATTGAGATATAAAGGGTTGTCATTAGGGTGTTTGAGAATGAGTTGTTAAGGGTTTTCATTAGGATGTTGGCGTTTGTGTTGTTTAGGATTGTCATCAGGATGCTGGGGCTTGATTTATGAAGCGCTGTAATCATGATCTTGGAGTTTGAGTCAAGGGGTGTCAACAGTGTGTTGGAGCTTGAATTGTTAAGGGTCGTCATCAGGATGTTGGAGCTTGAGTTAATAAAGGTTGTCACTAGGGTGCCGAAGCTTGATTTATTAAGAACTGTCATCTTGGTTGTTGGAGCTTGAGTTGTTAAGGGTTTTATCAGGATGTTGAATCTTGAGTTGTTAAAGGTTTTCATCAGGGAGGTGGAGCTTGAGATATTTAGAGATGTCATTTAGGGTGTTGGAGCTTGAGTTGTTAAGGGTTGTGTCAAGAAGTTAGAGATTTAGTTGTTAAAGGTTTTCATCAGGGTGTTGGAGCTTGAGTTGTTAAGTGTTGTCAAAAGGGAGTTGGAACTTTATTTGCTGTTGTAATGAGGATATTGGAGCTTGAGCTTTTTGGGCTGTCATCAGGATCTTGGAGCTTGAGTCGTCAAGAGTTGTCATCAGGATGATGGAGCTGATTTTTTTAAGGGTTTTCATTAGGATCTTGAAGCTTGAGTTGTTAAGGGTTGTCATCAGAATCTTTGAGTTGAGTTGCTTTGGGTCGTCATCAGGATGTTGGAGCTTGAGTTGTTAGGGTTTGTCATCAGGATCTTGGAGCTTGAGATGCTAAGGGTTATCATTAGGATGTTGGAGAGTGAGTTAAAGGTTGTCATCAGGATGTTGGAGCTTGAGTTGTTATGAGGTGCCATCAGGTTGTTTGAGTTTGAGCGGTAAAGGGTTGTCATCATGGTGTTGGAGCTTGGGCTGTAAAGGGTTGTCATTAGGGTGTTAGAGCTTGAATTGTATAGTGATGTCATCAGGATGTTAGAGCTTGAGCTGTTAAGGATTGTCATCAGAATGTCCGAGTTAGAGTTTTTAAGGGTTGTGTTCAGAATGTTGGAGCCTGTGTTGTTGAGGGTTATCACCATAGTGTTGGAGCTTGAGTTATTGAGGGTTGTCATCAGTGTATTGGAGCTTGAGGTGTTAAAGGTTGTCATAAGTGTGTTGATGCTTGACTTATTAAGAGTTGCAATAAAGGATGTTGTAGTTTGAGTCATTTGGGATTGTCATAAGGATGTTTGAACTTGAGCTGTTGAGGGTTGTCATCAGGATATTGGAGCTTGAGTTGTTAAAGGTTTTAATAAAGGCGTTAGAGCTTGAATTGTTAAGGGTTGCCATCAGGATGTTGGAGCTTGGTTTTTTAAGGGTAGTCATCAAGAAATTGGAGCTTGAGTTGTTAAGGTTGTTATTAGGACGTTGGTTCTGGAGTTGTTAAGACTTTTCATCAGGATGTTGGAGCTTTAGTTGTTAAGGGTTGTCGTTAGGAGGTTGGAGCTTGAGTTGCTCGGGGTTATCATCAAAATGTTGGAGACTGAGTTGTTAAGGGTTGTCACTAGGATGTTAGAACTTGAGTTATTAGGCGGTTCTTCAGGATGTTGGACATTGATATATAAGGGTTGTCATCAGGGTGTTTGAGCATAAGTTATTAAGGGATGTAATCAGGATATTGGAATCTTGTGTTGCTAAGGGCTGTCATCAGGATGTTGGAGTATGAGTTGTTAAGGACTGTCATATGGATGTTGGAGCCTGAGCTGCTTAGTGATGTCATCAGGGTGTTGTAGTTTGAGTTATCAGAGGTTCTCATCAGTAAGTTGGAGCTTGAGTTGTTAAAGGTTGTCATCAGGGTGTTAATGCTTTTGTTGTTAAGGACTGTCATTAGGGATATTGGAGCCTGAGTTGTTTAGTGATGTCATCAGGGTGTTGATGCTTAAGTTGGTAAGGGTTGTCATGAGGATGTTGTAGTTTGAGTTATCAGAGGTTGTTATCAAGATGTTGGAGCTTCAGCTGTTAAGGGGTATCATCTGGATATTGGAGCTTTAAGTTGTTAAGGGGTATCATCTGGATATTGGAGCTTTAAGTTGTTAAGGGGTATCATCTGGATATTGGAGCTTTGAGTTAAGGGATATCATCTGGATATTGGAGCTTGAGTTGTTAAAGGTTGACATAAGGGTGTTGGAACTAGAATTGTTAACGGTGGCCATCAGGATGTTGGACCTTGTGTTGTTAGGGGTTTTCATTAGAATGTTGGAGCTTGAATTTTTATAGAGTCATCAAGATGTTGGAGCGCGAGTTGTTAAGGGCTGTCATTAGGATGTTGGTGCTTTTGTTATTAAGTGCTGTCATGAGGATGTTGGAGTTTGAGTTATGAGGGGCTGTCATAAGGATATTAGAGCTTGAGCTGATAAGGGCTGTCATCAGGGTGTTACAGCTTTAGTTGTTAAAAGTTTTCATCAGTGAGTTGGAGCTTGAACTATTAAAGGTTACGATCAGAATGTTGGCCTTGAGCTGAATTGAGTATTCATCAGGATGTTGGATCTTGAGTTTTTAAGGGTAGTCATCAAGATGTTGGAGCTTGAGTTGTTAAGGGTTATCATCAGGATGTTGGAGCTGGAGTTCTTAGGGGTTATCATCAAGACGTTAAAGCTTGAGTTGTTAAGGGTTGTCAATAGAATGTTGGAACTTGAGTTATTGGGATTGTCATCAGGATGTTGGACATTGAGATACCAAGGGTTGCCATCAGGGTGTTTGAGCAAGAGTTGTTTATGTGGGTCATCAGGATGTTGGCGCTTGTGGGGTTAAGGTTGTCATCAGGATGTTGGGGGTTTGATTTGTTAAGGATTGTAAACGTGATGTTGGAGTTTGAGCTATTAAGGGTTGTCATCAGGGTGTTGGAGCTTGAGTTGTTGTGGGTTGTCATCAGGATGTTGGAGCTTGAGTTGATAAAGGTTGTCACCAGGGTGTTGAAGCTTGAATTATTAAGTTCTGCCATCAGAGATGTTGCAGCCTGAGTTGTTTAGGGTTGTATTAGGATGTTGATATATGAGTTGTTAAAGGTTTTCTTCCGGGTTTTGGAGTTTGAGTTGTTAAGGGCTGTCATAAGGATATTGGAGCTTGAGTTGTTAAAGGTTGTCATAAGGGTTTTGATGCTTGACTTATTAATGGTTGTCGTAAGGATGTTGTAGTTTGAGTTATTAGGGGCTTTCATAAGGATGTTGGAACTTGAGTTGATGAGGGTTGTCATCAGGATATTTGAGCTTGACTTATTAAAGGTTTTGATAAAGGTGTTGGAGCTTGAATTGTTAATGGCTGTCATCAGGATGCTAGAATTTAGTTGTTAGGGGTTTTTATCAGGATATTGGAGCATGAGTTTTTAAGGATAGTCATCAAGAAGTTGGAGCTTGAGTTATTTAGTTTGTCATTAGGATGATGGTTCTTATACTGTTAAGAGTTCTCATCATGATGTTGGAGCTTGAGTTGTTCAGGGTTGTCATTAGGATGTTGGAGCTTGAGTTGCTCGGGGTTATCATCAGAATGTTTTGTCAGCTGAGTTGTTAAGGGTTGATAATAGGATGTTGGAACTTGAGCTATTAGAGGAGGCCATCAGGGTTTTGACATTGATATATAAGGGTTATCATCTGGGTGTTTGAGCATGAGTTATTAAGGGTTGTCATCAGGATGTTGGAGCTTGAGTTGTTATGGGTTGTCATCAGGATGATGGAGCTTAAGTTAATTTAGGTTGTCACCAGGGTGTTGAAACTTGAATCATTAAGGTCTGCCATCTGAGATGTTGGAGCCTGAGTTGTTAAGGGTTTATTACGATGCTGATGTATGAGTCGTTACAGGTTTTTTTCCGGATGTTGGAGCTGAGTTGTTAAGGGTTGTCATTAGGGTATTAGAGCTTGAGTTGTTAAAGGTTGTCATTAGGGCTTTGATGCTTGACTTATTAATGGTTGTCATTAGGATGTTGTAGTTTGAGTTATTAGGGGTTGTTATAAGGATATTGGAACCTGAGTTGATGAGGGTTGTCATCAGGATATTGGAGCTTGATTTGTTAAAGGTTTTGATAAAGGTGTTGGAGCTTGAATTGTTAATGGTTGCCATAAGGCAGCTGGAACTGAGTTGTTAAGGGTTTTTATCATGATATTGGAGCTGGAGTTTTTAAGGATAGTCATCAAGAAGTTGGAGCTTGAGCTATTTAGGTTGTCATTAGGATATTAGTTCTTGAATTTTTAAGAGTTGTCATCATGATGTTGGAGCTTGAGTTGTTCAGGGTTGTCATTAGGATGTTGGAGCTTGAGTTGCTCGGGGTTATCATCAGAATGTTGGAGATTGAGTTGTTAAAGGTTGTGATACGGATGCTGGAGCTTGAATTGTTAGCGGTTGCCATCAGGATGTTTGACCTTGAGATGTTAGGGGTTTCATCAGGATGTTGGAGCTTGAATTTTTAATGGTAGTCATCAAGATGTTGGAGCATGAGGTGTTAACGGTTGTCATTAGGATGTTGGTGCTTGTGTAGTTAAGGGTTGTCATCTGGATGTTGGAGTTTGAGTTACTAGGGACTGTCATAAGGATATTGGAGTTTGAGTTGTTAAGGGTTGTCATCAAGGTGTTCCAGCATGAGTTATTAAAGGTTTTCATCAGGGAGTTGGGGCTTCAATTGTTAAAGGTTACCATGAGAATGTTGGACCTTCAATTGTATGGAGTTTTCACCAGGATGTTGGATCTTGAGTTTTTAAGGGTAGTCATCAAGATGTTAGAGCTTGAGTTGCTGAGGGTTGCCATCAGGATGTTGAAGCTTGAATTGTTATTGGTTATCATCAAGATGTTGGAGCTTGAGTTACTAGAGGTTGTCAATAGGATGTTAGAGCTCTAGTTATTGTGGTTGTTATCAGGATATGCGACATTGAGATATCAAGTGTTGTTATCTGGGTGTTTGAGCATGAGTTGTTTAGGGGTGTAATAAGGATGTTGGCGCTTTTGAGGTTAAGGGTTGTCATCAAGATGTTGGGGCTTGACTTGTTTAGGGTTGTAATAATGATGTTGGAATTTGAGTTGTTAAGGGTTGTCATCAGGGTGTTAAGGCTTGAGTTGTTAAGGGCTGTCATAAGGATGTTTGTGCTTGAGTTAATAAAGGTTGTCACCAGGATGTTGAAGCTTGAATTATTAAATACTGTCATCAGGGATTATGGAGTGTGAGTTTGGAGTGTGAGTTGTTAAGAGTTGTATTAGGATGCTGGAGCATGAGTTGTTAATGGTTTTCTTCATGGTGTTGGAGCTTGAGTTGTTAAGAATTGCCATCATTATGCTTAAGCTTTAGCTGTTCAGGGTCGTCATCAGAGTGTTTGAGCTTGATTTGTTAAGGGCAGCTAACAGGATGTTGGAGCTTAAGTTTTTAAGTGTTGTCAGCAGCATATTGGAGCTTGAGTTTTGAAGGTTTCATCAGAGTTTTGGAGCTGGAGTTGTAAGGGTTGTCTTCAGAATGCTGGAGCTTGTGTTAATAAAGGCTGTCACCAGGGTGCTGTCATCAGGGACACTGGAGCCTGAGTTGTTAAGGGTTGTATCAGGAAGCTGGAGCTTGAGTTGTTAAGGGCTTTCTTCAGGGTGCTGGAGCTTGAGTTGATAAGGGTTGTCATCAGGATGTTAGGGCATGAGTTCTTTAAGGTTGTCATAAGCGTGTTGATACTTGACTTGTTAAGGGTTGTCATCATGATGTAGTTTGAGTTATAAGTTGTTGTCATAAAGATGTTGAGTTTGAGTTGTTGAGGGTCGTCATCAGGATATAGGAGCTTGAGTTGTTAAAGGTTTTAATAAGGTTGTTGCAGCTTGAATTGTTAAAGGTTGCCATCAGTATGCTGGAATTGAGTTGTTAGGGGTTTTCATCAGGATGTTGGAGCTTGAGTTTTTAAGGGTAGTTATCATGACGTTGGAGCTTGAGTTTTTAAGTTTGTCATAAGGATTTTGGTTCTTGAGCTGTTAAAAGCTGTCATCAGGATGTTGGAGCTAGAGTTGTTAAGGGTTGTCATTAGGATGTTGGAGCTTAAGTTGCTCGGGGTTATCATCAGAAAGTTTGAGGCTTAGTTGTTAAGGGTTGTCAATAGGATATTGGAACTTGAGTTTTTAGGGGATGTCATCACGTTGTTGGACATTGATGTATATGTGTTGTCATCAGGGTGTTTCAGCTTGAGTTATTAAGGGTTGTCATCACCATATCAGATCTTGTGTTGCTAAGGGTCTTCGTCAGGATGTTGGGATATGAGTTGTTAAGGGTTGTCATCTGGATGTTAGAGAGTGATTTGTTAAAGGTTGTCATCAGTGTGTTGAAGCTTCAGTTGTTAAGGACTGTCATCAGTGATGTTGGAGCCTGAGCTGTTTTGGGATGTTTATAGGGTGTCGATACTTAAGCTGGTAAGGGTTGTCATATGGGTGTTGGGACTTGAGTCTTTAAAGATTCTCACCAGGATGTTGGATTTTAAGTTGTTAAGGGTTGTCATGGGGATGATGAAACTTGAATTGTTAAGGGTTGTCATCAGGATGTTGATTTTGGAGTTTTTAAGGGTTTTGATCAGGATGTTGGAGCTTGAGGTCTTGAAGGCTGTCTTCAAAGTACTGGACCTTGAGTTGTTAAGGGTTATCAACAGGATATTGGAGCTTCAGGTGTTAAAGGTTGTCATAAGGGTGTTGATGCTTGACTTGTTAAGAGGTTGTCTTCGAAATGTTATAGCTTAAGTTATTAGAGAGTGAAATAAGGGTGTTGGAACTTGAGCTGTTAAGGGATGTCATCAGGATATTGGAGCTGGAGTTGTTAATGGATTTAATAAGGGTGTTGGAGCTTGAATTGTTAAGTTGTGCCACCAGAAAGTTGGAAATGAGTTGTTAGGAGTTTTCATGAGGATGTTAGAGTTTGAGTTTTTAAGGGAAGTCATCAAGAAGTCGGAGTTTGAGTTATTAAGGTTGTCATTAGGATTTTGGTTCTTGAGTTGTTAGGAGTTGTCATCAGGATATTGGAGCTGGTGTTGTTAAGAACTGTCATTAGGATGTCGGAGCTTACGTTTTTCGGGGTTATCATCAGATTGTTTTGTCGACTGAGTTGTTAAGTGGTGTCAATAGGATGTTGGAACTTGAGTTATGGAGGGTTGTCATTACGATAATAGATCTTGTTTTGCTGAGGGTTGTCATCAGGATGTTGGAGTATGAGTTGTTAGGGGTTGTCATCAGGATATTAGAGCTTGAGTTGTTAAAGGATGTCATTAAGGTGTTCAAGCTTCAGATGTTAAGGACTGTCATCAGGGATTTGGAGCCTGAGTTGTTTTACAATATCAGCAGGGTGTTGATGCTAAAGTTGGTAAGGGTTGTCATGAGGGTGTTGGAACATGAGCTTTTAAAGGTTTTCATTAGGATGTTGGAATTTGAGTTTTTTTAGAGTTGTCATCAGGATGATGAAACTCGAGTCGTTAAGGATTGTTGTCAGGATGTTGGTGTTAGAGTTTTTAAGGATTGTGTTCAGGATGTTGGAGCTTGAGTTATTGAGGGTTGTCTTCAGAATCCTGGAGCTTGTGTTGTTAGGGGTTATCATCAGGATATTGGAGCTTTAGTTGTTTAAGGTTGTCTTAAGGGTGTTGATGGATGACTTGTTAAGGGTTGTCTTCAGGATATTGTAGCTTAAGTTTTTAGGGGTTGTTATCTGGATGCTGGAGCTTGAGTTTTTATGGGGTGTCATCTGGATATTAGAGCTTGAGTTGTTAAAGGTTGTCAAAAGGGTGATGGACCTTGATTTGTTAGGGGGCTTTCATCAGGATGCTGGAGCTTGAATGTTTAAGGATAGTTATCAGGATGTTGGAGAGTGAGTTGTTAAGGGTTGTCATTATGATGTTGGTGCTTGAGTTGTTTAAGGTTGTCATGAGGATATTGGAGTTTGAGTTATTAGGGGTTATCACAGAGATATTGGAGTGTGAGTTGTTTAGGGTTGTCATCAGGATGTTACAGCTTGAGTTGTTAAAGGTTTTCATCAGGGAGTTGGAGCTTCAGTTGTTAAAGGTCACCATCAGAATGTTGGACCTTCAGCTGAAGGGGGTTTTCATCAGGATGTAGAATCTTGAGTTTTTAAGGGTAGTCATCAAGATGTTTAAGCTTGAGTTACTAAGGGGTGTCAATAGGATGTTGGAACTCGAGTTATTGGGGTTGATATCAAGATGTTCGACACTGAGATATCAATGCTTGTCATCAAGGTGTTTGAGCATTTGTCAAGGGGTGTTATCAGGATGTTGGCGCTTGTGGGGTTACGGTTTGTCATCTGGATGTTGGGGCTTGATTTGTTAAGGGTTGTAATCATGATGTTGGAATTTGAGTTGTTGAGGGTTGTCATCATGGTGTTAGAGTTCGAGTTAATAAAGGTTGTCACCAAGGCGTTGAAGCGGGAATTATTAAGGACTGTCATTAGGGATTATGGAGTGCGAGTTGTTAAGGTTTGTATCAAGATGTTGGAGCATGAGTTGTTAAAGGTTTTCTTCAGGGTGCTGGAGCTTGAGTTGTTAAGAATTGCCATCATTATGTTTGAGCTTTAGTTGTTAAGGGTCGTTATCAGGATGTTTGAGCTTGATTAATTAAGGGTTGCTAGCGGGATCTTGGAGCTTGAGCTTTTAAGGGTTGTTATCATGATATATGAGCTTGAGTTTTGAAGGTTTTCACCAGAGTGTTGGAGCTTGAGTTGTTAATGGATTTCTTCAGGGTGGTGGAGCTTTATGAATTAAGGGTTGTCATCCGTATGTTGGAGCTTTAGTTGTTAAGGGTTCTTATCAAGGTGCTGGTGCTTGATTTGTTAAGGGGTGCCATCAGTATGTTGGAGTTTGTGTTGTTAAAGGTTCTCATCAGGATGTTGGATCATGAGTTGTAAGGGCTGTCTTCAGAATGCTGGAGCTTGAGTTGATAAAGGCTGTCTCCAGGGTGGTGATGCTGAAATTTTTTAGGACTGTTGTCATGGATATTGGAGCCTGAATTGTTAAGGGTTGTATCAGGATGTTGGAGCATGAATTGTTAAAGGCTTTTTTCAGGGTGCTGGAGCTTGAGTTGATAAGGGCTGTCATCAGGCTGTTGGGGCTTAAGATGTTAAAGGTTGTCATAAGCGTGTTGATGCTTGACCTGTTAGGGGTTGTCATCAGAATGTTGTAGTTTGAGTTATTAGGGGTGTCATAAGGATGTTGGAACTTGAGTTGTTGAGGGTTGTCATTAGCATATTGGAGCTTGAGTCGTTAAAGGTTTTAATGAGGGTGTTGCAGCTTGAATAGGTTAAGGGTTGCCATCAGGATGTTGGAATTGAGTTGTTTGGGGTTTTCATCAGGATGTTGGAGCTTGAGTTTTTAAGGGCAGTCATCATGATGCTGGAACTTGAGTTGTTAAGTTTGTCATTAGTATATTGGTTCTTGAGTTGTTAAAAGTTGTCATCAGGATGTTGGAGCTTGAGTTGTTAAGGTTTGTCAACAGGATTTTGGCGCCTGAGTTACTCGGGGTTATCATCACAAAGTTGGAGGCTAAGTTGATAAGGAGTGTCAATAGGATATTGGAACTTGTGTTCTTAGAGGTTGTCATCACGATGTTGGACACTGATATGTAAGTGTTGCCATCAGGGTGTTTGAGCTTGAGTTATTAAGGGTTATCATTGCGATATTATATCTTTCATTGCTAAGGGAAGTCGTCAGGATGTTGGAGTATGAACTGTTAAGGGGTGTCATCTGGATGTTAGAGAATGAGTTGTTAAATGTTGCCTTCAGGTTGTTGAAGATTCAGTTGTTAAGGACTGTCATCAGGGATGTTGGAGCCTGAGTTGTTTAGGGATGTTAATAGGGTGTTGCTGCTTAAGTTGGTAAGGGTTGTCGTGAGGTTGTTGGATCATGAGTTTTTAACGATTCTCATCAAGATATTGGAATTTCAGTTGTTAAGAGTTGTCATAAAAATGATGAAACTTGATTTGTTAGGGTTGTCATCAGGATATTGGTGTTGGTCTTTTTAAGGGTTGTGTTCAGGATGTTGGAGATTGAGTTCTTGAAGGTTTTCTTCAAGATATTGGAACTTCAGTTGTTAAAGGTTGTCATAAGGGTATTGATGTTTGACTTGTTAAAAGGTTGTCTTCAAGATGTTGTAGTCTGAGTTATAAGAGGTTTTCATAAGGAATTTGGAACTTGAGCTGTTAAGGGTTGTCATCAGGATATTGTAGCTTCAGTTGTTAAAGGATCTAATAAGGGTGTCTGAGCTTGAATTGTTGAGTTGCCATAAGGATGTTGGAATTGAGCTGTTAGGGGTTTTCATCGGGATGGAGTTTGAGTTTCTAAGGGTAGTCATCAAGAATTTGGAGCGTGAGTTATTAAGGTTGTCATTAGGATTTTGGTTCTTGAGTTGTTAAGAGTTATCAACAGGATATTGGAGCTGGTGTTGTTAAGAGTTGTCATTAGAATGTTCAAACTTGCGTTTTTAGGGGTTATCATCAGAAAGTTGGAGGCTGAGTTGTTAAGGGTTGTCAATAGGATATTGGAACTTAAGTTATTTAGGGTTGTCATCAGGATATTAGGTCTTGTGTTGTTGAGGGTTGTCATCAGGATGTTGGAGTATGAGTTGTTAAATGTTGTTATCTGGATGTTAGAGCTTGAGTTGTTAAAGGTCGTCATCACGGTGTTCAAGGTTCAGTTGTTAAGGACTGTCATCGGGGATGTTGGAGCCTGAGTTGTTTTGGAATGTCAATAGGATCTTGATGCTTAAGTTGGTAAGGGTAGTATGAGGGGGTTGGAACATGAGTTTTTAAGGGTTCTCATCAGGATGTTCGAATCTGAGTTCTTAGGGGTTGTCATCAGGATGATGAAACTTGAGTTGTCAAGGGTTGTCGTCAAAATGTTGGTGTTAGAGTTTTCAAGGGCTTTTTTTCAGGATGCTGGATCTTGAATTGTTGAGGGTTGTCTTGAGAATGCTGGAGCTTGAATTGTTAAGGGTTGTCATCACGATATCGGAGCTTCAGTTATTTAAAGGTTGTAATAAGAATGTTGATGCATGACATGTTAGGAGTTGTCTTCAGGATGTTGAAGTTTGAGTTCTTAGGCGATGTTATTAGGATGTTGGAGCTTGAGTTGTTAACGGGTGTCATCTGGATATTAGACCTTGAGTTGTTAACGGTTGTCATAAGGGTGATAGCCCTTGAAATGTTTTGGGTTTTCGTCAGTATGTTGGAGCATGAGTGTTTAGGGTAGTTATTAAGATGTTGGAGCGTTAGTTGTTAAGGGTTGTCATTAGGATGTTGGTGATTGAGTTGTTAAGGATTGTCATGAGGATGTTGGTGTTTGATTTATTAGGGGTTGTCACAAGGATATTGGAGCCTAAATCTTTTAGGGTTGTCATCAGGATGTTACAGCTTGAGTTGTTAAAGGATTTCATCAGGGAGTTGGAGTTTTAATTGTTAAAGGTTACCATCAGAATGTTGGACCTTGAGCTGAACGGGGTTTTCATAAGGGTGTTGTATCTTAAGTTTTTAAGGGTAGTAATCAAGATGTTTGAGCTTGAGTTGTTAAGGGTTGTCATCAGGACGTTGGAGCTTGAGTTGTTAGGGGTTATCATCCAGATGTTGGAGCTTGAATTGTTAAGGGTTGTCAATAGGATGCTAGAACTCGAGGTACTGGGGTTGACATCAGGATGTTGGACATTGATATATCAAGGGTTGTCATCAGGGTGTTTGAGCATGAGTTGTTAAGGGTTTTCATCAGGATGTTGGCGCTTGTGGGGTTAAGGGCTGTCATCAAGATGCTGTGGCTTGATTTGTTAAGGGTTGTAATCAAGATATTGGAGTCTGAGTTGTTAAGGATTGTCATCAGGATGTTGGAACATGAGTTAATAAAGGCTGTCACCACGGTGTTGAAGCTTGAATGATTAAGGACTGTCATTAGTGTTTATGGAGTGTGAGTTGTTAATGGTTGTATCAGGATGCTAGAGCATGAGTTGTTAAATGTTTTGTTCAGAGTGTTGGAGCTTGAGTTGTTCAGAGTTGCTTTCTTTATGTCTGAGCTTTAGTTGTTTAGGGTCATCATCAGAGTGTTTGAGCTTGATAAGTTAAGGGTTGCTAACAGGATGTTGGATATTGAGCTCTTAAGGGTTGTCATCAGGGAATTGGAGCTTGAGTTTTGAGGATTTTCATCAGAGTGTTGGAGCTTGAGTTGTATTGGGTTTCTTCTGCTGGTGGAGCTTGATGAATTAAGGGTTGCCATCAGTATGTTCTAGCTTTAGTTGTTAAGGGTTCTTATGAAGGTGTTGGTGCATGATTTGTTAAAGGTTGCCATCACTATGTTGGAGCTTGTGTTGCTAAAGGTTCTCATCAGGATGTTGGAGTTTCAGTTGTATGGGTTGTCTTCAGAATGCTGGAGCTAGAGTTAGTAAAGGCTCTCAGCAGGGTCTTGATGCTTGAAATTTTTAGGACTGTCATAAGAGATATTGGAGCCAAAGTTGTTAAGGGTTGTAATATGGTGTTGAAGTATGAGTTGTTGAAGGTTTTCTTTAGGGTGATGGGACTTGTGTTGTTAAGGGTTATCATCGGGATATTGGAGCTATAGTTGTTAAAGGTTGTCATAAGGGTGTCGAAACTTGACTTGTTAAGGGATGTCTTCTGGATGTTTTAGTTTGAGTTATTAGAGGCTGTCATAAAGATGTTGGAACTTGAGTCGTTGAGGGTTGTTATCAGGATATTGGAGCTTGAGTTGTTAAAGGATTTAATAAGGGTGTTGTAGCTTGAATTGTTAAGGGCTGCCATCAGGATGTTGGAATTGTGTTATTAGGGTTTTTCATCAGGATATTGGAGCTTGAGTTTTTAAGGGTAGTCATCATTAAGTTGGAGCCTGAGTTGTTAAAGTTGTCATTAGGATGTTGGTTCTTGCGTTGTTAAAAGTTGTCATCTGGATTCTAGAGCTTGAGTTGTTAAGGGTTGTCATTAGGATGTCGGAGCTTGAGTTTCTCAGGGTTATCATCAGAATGTTGGAGACTGAGTTGTTAAGGGTTGTCAGTAGGATATTGGAACTTGAGTTATTACGGGCTGTCATAGTGATGTTGGACATTGATATATATGTGTTGTTATTAAGGTTTTTAACCTTGAGTTATTAAGGGTCTTCATCACGATATCAGATATTGTGTTGCTAAGGGTTGTCTTCAGGCTGTTGAAGTATGAGTTGCTAAGGAATGTCATCTGGATTTTTGAGAGTGAGTTGTTAAAGGTGGTCGTCAGGCTTTTGAAACTTCAGTTGTTAAGGACTGTCATCAGGGATGTTGGAGCCTGAGTTGTTTAGGGATGTTCATAGGGTGTTGATGCTTAAGTTGGTAAGTGTTATCATGAGGGTGTTTGAGCATGTTTTTTTCAGGGTTTTCATCAGGATGTTAGAATTTGAGTAGTTAAGGGTTGCCTTAGGGATGATGAAAGTTGAAATGTTAAGGGTTGTCATAAGGCTGTTGGTGTTAGAGTTTTTAAGGGTTGTGTTCAGGATGCTGAAGATTGAGTTGTTGAGGGTTGTCTTCAGAGTGCTGGAGCTTGAGTTGTTAAGGATTATCATCAGCATATTGGAGCTTCAGTTGTTAAAGGTTGTCATAAGGGTGTAGATACGTGACTTGTTAAGGGTTGTCTTCAGGATATTGTAGTCTGAGTTGTTAGGGTTGTCATAAGGATGTTGGAATTTGAGTTGTTGAGGGTTGTCATCAGGATATTGAAGCTTGGGTTGTTAAAGAGTTTAATAAGGGCGTTGGACCTTGAATTGTTAAGGGTTGCCATCAGGATGCTGGATATGAGTTGTCAGGGGATTTTCTCAGGATGTCGGAGATTGAGTTTTTAAGGGTAGTCATCAAGGAGTTGGGGCTTGAGTTGTTAAGGCTGTCATTAGGATGGTGGATCTTGAGTTGTTAAGAGTTGTCATCAGGATGTTGGAGCTTTTGTCGTCAAAGGTTTTCATTAGGATGTTAGAGCTTTCGTTTCTCGAGGTTATCATCCTAATGCTGGAGGCTAAATTGTTAAAGGTTGTCAATAAGATGTTGGAACTTGAGTTATTAAGGGTTGTCATCAGGATATTTGATCTTGTGTTGTTGAGGGTTTTCACCAGGATATTGGAGTATGAGTTGCTTGGGGTTGTCACCTGGATGGTTGATCTTGAGTTGTTGAAGGTTGTCATCAGTGTGTTGAAGCTTCAGTTGTTAAGGACTGTCATCAGGGATGTTGGAGCCCGAATTGTTTTGCAATGTCAACAGGGTGTTGATGCTTAAGTTGGTAATGGCAGTCATGAGGGTGTTGGAGCATGAGTTTTTAATGGTTTTCATCAGGATGTTAAAATCTGAGTTGTTTAGGGTTGTCATAAGGGTGATGAAACCTGAGTTGTTAAGGGTTGTCATCAGGATATTGGTGTTAGAGTTTTTAAGGGTTGCGTTTGTATATTGAAGCTTGAGTTTTGAGGATTGTCTTCAGAGTGCTGGCAGGCTTGAGTTGTCAAGGGTTATTATCAGGATATTGGAGCTTCAGTTGTTAAAGGTTGTCATAAGGGTGTTGAAGGTAGACTTGTTGAGGGTTGTCTTCGGGATGTTTTTCGTTTGAGATATTAGGGGCTGTCATAACGATGTTGGAATTTGAGTTGTTGAGGGTTGTCATCAGGATAATGGAGTGTGAGTTGTTAAAAGATTTAATAAGGTTATTGAAGTTTGAATTGTTAAGTGTTGCCATCAGGATGTTGGAATTGAGTTGTTAGGGGTTTTCATCAGGATGTTGGAGCTTAAGGTTTTAAGGGCAGTCATCATAAAGTTAAAGCTTGAGTTGTTAAGGTTGTCATTAGGGTGTTGAAGCTTCAGTTGTTAAGGACTCTCATCAGGGATGTTGGAGCCTTAGTTGTTTTGGACGTCAACAGGGTGCTGATGCTTAAGTTGGTAATGGTTGTCATGAGGGTGTAGGAGCATGAGTTTTTTAAGGGTTCTCACAGGATGTTGGAATTTGATTTGTTAAGGGTTGTCATCAGGATCATGAAACTTGAGTTGTTAAGGGTTTTCGTCAGGATGTTGGTGATAAAGTTTTTAAGGGTTGTGTTCAGGATGTTGGAGATTGAGTTCTTGTAGGTATTCTTCAGAACGTTGTAGCTTGAGTTGTTAAGGGTTATCATCAGGATATTGGAGCTTCAGTTGTTAAAGGTTGTCATAAGGGTATTGATGTTTGACTTGTTAAAAAGTTGTCTTCAAGACGTTGTAGTTTGAGTTATTAGAGTTTTTCATAAGGAATTTGGAACTTCATCTGTTAAGGGTTGTCACTAGGATATTGGAGCTTGAGCTGTTAAAGTATATAATAGGGGTGCTTGAGCTTGAATTGTTAAGAGTTGCCATCAGGATGTTGGAAATGAGTTGTTAGGGGTTTTCTTCAGGACGAAGTTTGAGTCTTTAGGGGAGTCATTAATAATTTGGAGCTTGAGTTATTAAGGTTGTCATTAGGACTCTGTTCTTAAGGTGTTAAGAGTTGTCATCAGGATATTGAAGCTGGTGTTGTTAAGAATTGTCATTAGAATGTTTAACCTTGAGTTTTTCGGGGTTATAATCAGAATATTGGAGGCTGAGTTGTTAAGGGTTGTCAATAGGATATTGGAACTTAAGTTATTATGGGGTGTCATCAGGATATTAGATCTTGTGTTGCTGAGGGTTGTCATCAGGATGTTGGAGTATGAGTTGTTAGGGGTTGTTATCTGGATGTTAGAGCTTGAGTTTTTAAAGGTCGTCATCAGGGTGTTCAAGATTCAGTTTTAAGGTCTGTCATCAGGGATTTTGGAGCCTGAGTTTTTTTTGCAGTGTCAACAGGGTGTTGATGCATAAGTTTGTAAGGGTTGTCATGAGGGGGTTGGAACATGAGTTTTTAATGGTTCTCATCAGGATGTTCGAATTTGAGTTCTTAGGGGTTGTCATCAGGATGATGAAACTTTCGTTGATAAGGGTTGTCGTCAGAATGTTGATGTTAGAGTTTTCAAAGGTTTTGTTCAGGATAATGGATCTTGAGTTATTGAGGGTTGTCTTGAGAATGCTGGAGCTTTGGTTGTTAAAGTTTGTCATCATGATATTAGAGCTTCAGTTGTTAAAGGTTGTCATAAGAGTGTTGATGCATGACATGTTAAGGGTTGTCTTCAGGATGTTGAAGTTTGAGTTCTTAGTGGTTGTTATCAAGGTGTTGGAGCTTGAGTTGTTAAGGGATGTCATCTGGATATTAGTGCTTGAGTTGTTAAAGGTTGTCATAAGGGTAATGGACCATGAATTGTTATGGGTTTTCATCAGTATGTTGGAGCATGAATGTTTAAGGGTAGTTATCATGATGTTGGACCGTTAGTTGTTAAGGGTTGTCATTACGATGTTGGTGCTTGAGTTGTTAAGGGTTGTCATGAGGATGTTGGAGTTTGAGTTATTAGGGGTGTTGTTAAGGGTTATCATCAGGATGTTGGAGCTTGAGTTGTTTGGGATTATCATCAAGACGTTGGAGCTTGAATTGTTAAGGGTTGTCAATAGGATGTTGAAACTCGAGGTATTAGGGTTGTCATCAGTAAGATGTACATTCATATATCAAGGGTTGTCATCAGGGTGCTTGAGCATGGGTTAAAAAGGGGTGTCATCAGGATGTTGGCGCTTGTGGGGTTAAGGGTTATCATCAAGATGTTGTTGCTTGATTTGTTTAGGGTTGTAATCATGATGTTGGGGTTTTAGTTGTTGAGGGTTGTCATCAGGGTGTTGGAGCTTGAGTTGATAAGGGTTGTCATCAGGATGTTGGAACTTGAGTTAATAAAAGTTGTCACCCCGGTGTTGAAGTTTCAGTTATTAAGGACTGTCATCAGTTATTATGGAGTGTGAGTTGTTAATGGTTGTATCAGGATGCTGGAGCATGAGTTGATAAATGTTTTCTTCAGAGTGTTTGAGCTTGAGTTGTTCAGAGTTGCCATCGTTATGTTTGAGCTTGATAAATTAAGGGTTGCTAACAGGATGTTGGAGATTTAGTTTTTAAGGGTTGTCATCAGGGAATTAGAGCTTGAGTTTTGAGGATTTTCATCAGAGTGTTGGAGCTTGAGTTGTTAATGGGTTTCTTCAGGGTGGTGGAACTTGACGAATTAAGGGTTGCCATCAGTATGTTTTAGCTTTAGTTGTTAAGGGTTCTTATCAGGGTGTTGGTGCTTGATTTGTTAAAATTTGCCATCAGTATGTTGGAGCTTTTGTTGTTAAGGGTTCTCACCAGGATGTTGGAGCTTGAGTTGTATGGGTTGTCTTCAGAATGCTGGAGCTTGAGTTAATAAAGGCTCTCAGCAGGGAGATGATGCTTTAATTTTCTAGGACTGTCATAAGAGATATTGGAGCCAGAGTTGTTAAAGGTTGCATTGTGGTGTTGAAGCATGAGTTGCTGAAGGTTTTCTTCAGGGTGTTGGAACTTGTGTTGTTACGGGTTATCATCAGGATATTGGAGCTTCAGTTGTTAAAGGTTGTCATAAGTGTGTTGAAGCCTGACTCTTTAAGGGTTGTCTTCGGAATGTTTTAGTTTAAATTCTTAGGGGTTTTCATAAAGATGTTGGAACTTGAATTGTTGAGGGTTGTCGTTAGAATATTGGAGATTGAGTTGTTAAAGGATTTAATAAGGGTGTTGTAGCTTGAATTGTTAAGGGTTGCCATGAGGATGTTGGAATTGAGTAGTTAGGGTTTTTCATCAGGATGTTGGAACTTGAGTTTTTAAGGGTAGTCATCATTAAGTTGGAGCTTGAGCTGTTGAGTTGTCATCAGGATGTCGGAGCTTCAGTTTCTCAGGGTCATCATCAGAATGTTGGAGACTGAGTTGTTAAGGACTGTCAGTAGGATACTGGAACTTGAGTTATTACGGGTTGTCATAACGATGGTGTACATTGACATATATATGTGTTGTTATTAAGGTGTTTGAGCTTGAGTTATTAAGGGTTGTCATCATGATATCAGATCTTGTGTTGCTAAGGGTTGTCTTCAGGATGTTAAAGTATGAGTTGTTAAGGACTGTTATCTGGATTTTAGAGAAAAAGTTGTTAAAGGTTGTCATCAGGCTTTTGAAACTTCAGTAGTTAAGGAGTCATCAGAGATGTTGAAGCCTGAGTTGTTTAGGGAGGTTAAAAGGAGGTTGATGCTTAAATTGGTAAGTGTTGACATGGGGGTGTTTGCGGAAGAATTTTTAAGGGTTTTCATCAGGATGTTAGAATGTGAGTTTTTAAGGGTTGTAATAGGGATGATGAAACTTGAGTTGTTAAGGGTTGTCATCAGGAGGTTTGTGTTAGAGTTTTTAAGGGTTGTGTTCAGGATGTTGAAGATTGAGTTTTTGAAGGTTGTCTTCAGAGCGCTGGAGCTTGAGTTATTAAGGGTTATCATCAGCATATTGTACCTTCAGTTGTTATAGGTTGTCATAAGGGTGTTTATGCGTGACTTGAGGGTTGTCTTCGGGATATTGTAGTTTTAGTTATTAGGGTTGTTATAAGGATGTTGGAACTTGAGCTGTTGAGGGCTTTCATAAGGATATTGTAGCTTGAGTTGTTATAGAATTTATTAAAGGTGTTGAAGCTTGAATTGTTAAGGGCTGCCATCAGGATGTTGGAATTAAGTTGTTAGGGGTTTTCATCAGGATTTTGCAGCTTGAGTTTTGAGGGTAGTCATCAAGAAGTTGGAGTTTTAGTTGTTAAGGTTGTCATTAGGATGTTGGATCTTGAGTTGTTAAGAGTTGTCATCAGGATATTTGATCTTGCTTTTTTGAGGGTTGTCATCACGATGTTGGAGTATGAGTTGTTCGGGATTGTCTTGTTGGTAGATCTTGAGTTATTGAAGGTTGTCATCAGTGTGTAGAAGCTCCAGTTGTTAAAGACTGTCATCAGGGATGTTGGAGCCTGAGTTATTTTGGAATGTCAACAGGGTGTTGATGCTTAAGTTAGTAATGGTTGTCATGAGGATGTTGGAGCATGAGTTTTTTAAGAGTTCTGAACAGGATGTTAAAATTTGAATTGTTTAGGGTTTTCAAAAGGATGATGAAACTTGAGATGTTAAGGGTTGTCATCAGGATGTTGGTGTTAGAGTTTATAAGGGTTGTGTTCAGTATGTTGAAGCTTGAGTTTTTGAGGGCTGCCTTCAGAGTGCTGGAGCTTGAGTTGTTAAGGGTTATTATCAGGATATTGGAGCTTCAGTTGTTAAAGGTTGTCATAAGGGTGATGAAGCTTGACTTTCTAAGGATTGTCTTCGTAATGTTTTCGTTTGAATTATTAGGGGCTGTCATAAAAATGTTGGAGTTCGAGTTGTTGAGGGTTGTCATCAGGATATTGGAATATGAGTTGTTAAAAGATTTAATAAAGGTGTTGAAGCTTGAATTGTTAAGGGCTGCCATCAGGAGTTTGGAATTGAGTTGTTAGGGGTTTTCATCATGATACTTGAGCTTGAGTTTTTAAGGGTAGTCATCATTAAGTTGGAGCTTGAGTTGTTCAGGTTGTCATTAGGATGTTGATTCTTGCGTTGTTAAAAGTTGTCATCTGTATTTTGGAGCCTGATATGTTAAGGGTTGTCATTAGGATGTCGGAGCATGAGTTTCTCAGGGTTTCATCAGAATGTTGGAGACTGAGTTGTTAAGGGTTGTCAGTAGGATATTAGAACTTGAGTTATTACGGGTTGTCATGACGATGGTGTACATTGATATATTTTATTTTTCTTTTATTATACTTGATCGCTGTTTCCCACGTCAGCGAGGTAGCGCCAGGAAACAGACGAAGAAAGACCCATCCCCCCCACATACACACATATATACATACATGCA
>JAYMFT010131954.1:0-13013 GCA_038088735.1 Panulirus argus | reverse complement strand
TATATATAATTAGTCCAGGACATATTTCTGTGAGAGAGAGAGGTTTGTGCCACTCACGCGCACGCGTAGTGGACTGTAGTGGGGTGCTACACAGGGGTCGACGTGCTGTCACTGAATCAGGGTATATGAAACAGCCGGGGGTAACCACGCACAAGTAAGTGTGGCCTGGCTGCTGATACGGGGTTGTGGTTTCGTTCCATTACACATGACAGAAAGAATGGATGCGAGCAAATGAGGTCTTTTCCTCCTCTGTTCCTTGGCGAAGCTACCTCGCTGGCGCGGGAAACGGCGAAACAACATGAAAGGAAAAAACTATAATTGACGGTTTACCAAATCAAATGAAAGCAGAGATTGAAAATATAGAGAAAAAATATACACACAATTTGGGGAGCGAGAGTATAAAAATCGAGAGGGCAGGGCGAGGGGAAGGGTGCCATTGTGAATGTTGTGTCATTTATTGATTCGTGTGTGTGTGTGTGTAAACAATATATGTGTGTCACGGTTAAAGAGTTTTACAACCTAAGCTGTCCCGTCTTTTAACCTTGTGTATATGTGTTGTACACACACACACACACACACACACACACACACAACAGCCTAAAGCCAGGTACCCACTCCCCGACAAGATGAACAGCTGGGACTGGCTGTGGGGTGTGTGCGAACCCATGCGATCCCGATGATGGGCGAGCCCGTGTTGATTTCACAGCCAGGTAACGCTAACCACTACACCACGGATACCCCGCGCGCGTGTGTGTGTGTGTAGTGAGAAACACCGACACAATGACACAATCATACAGATGAAACTACTCCTAACGACCCCTGCTAACGACTGGTGCTGACTACCATCGGCGGCGGGAGGGGAGAAGGTGTGCAGACCACGCCGCAGGCTGGATTATTAATTGACCCTATGTTACAAGCAACATCCTGTATGTGTCTGTTACAATGGCCAAGGGCACAGCGGCCCCGGGCCATTGTTGGTCACCACCACCACCACACACACACACACACCTTCCCAACACCCCTCCCCTCTCACACTCACCCCATACAGTCACTCACCCATCCCCCACCACAGTAACTCGCCACCCCTCCCCACACACACACACACACACTAGCCAACCCATCACACTAACCGTAATCCCACACACTCACACCACAACAACTCCATGCACTCACTCACACCACCCACCACCACCGTTACTCGCCACCCCTCACACTCACTACCCCCACATTAGGACCCCTGTCGTCTGGTGGCGTTAATGATTAGTGTGTCTACGTAAATCAGGCTGGAAAGACGGCGTCTGATAAAGGTGACCAAAGATATCTTTGTAAATGACTGTCTCTCACTGAGGAATACGACATTGTTCCACAGAGAGAGAGGAGACATTCCCACGAGAACCAGCCGAGGAACATGAACCCCTGAGAGAACAAAGATACCCCCTCAGAAAGCTGTTCATCAAAGACATGAACTATTTCCCCAGAGAGAAGGCTAAACATACAAATCCCAGCACAAATAACTTACCAGAGATATATAGATTTGAGCTTCGCGCTGGTGACCACCTCTATATTTGACTCTCCAGTGTACACTCTCCCCAAAAAAGTATCTGCCCACAGGGCCTGAAGTTCCTAATAATCTACAATCGGCCGACCGAGATTAAAACTTGACTTCGCTACCACCCTCAGTCAAGTTTTAATCTCTCGGTCGGCCAGTTGTAGATTATTAGGAACTTCAGGCCCTGTGGGCAGATACTTTTTTGGGAGAGTGTACATAAGCCACCAAAAGGCCGCAAGCAATAATCATAATATAAACTCAGTTCTTAGGCCAGCGTTCATTCCAGATACGTATCCACAGTCTCCGTATTTGCAGATATATCTTTTTATTTCATTTCTCTCCATCACTGGTACTCACTCGAGTGTGGGTGTAGAGGAGGACGAATCTGTACAGGCAGACAGACAGACGGACAGACAGGAGCTGGTGATACACGGTGAGGGAAAACAGGTGAACAACTTGACAATAACGAACCTGGAAGCTGGATGACCACATCCCTCCCCTCTTACGGCGTCCCTGAACAGACGCGTCTGTTACTGGCAAGGGCACCTACCTTCCTCCCCGTGGGCCACAGAGTTCCTGATGGAGAACCTCGGGGCGGCCGTTGGGGTGGCTCTGACCTCCTGCCGTGACCCGGAGGTCGCCTGGGTCACGGCAGAATTGGATTCGTTGGAGGTGCTGGAGGACCTGGAGAGGTCCGACACGTTCGACTTTTTCCTGGACGTTTGTTTACAAGTCCCCGACGACGTCTTGGAGGGCGGGCTGGTGGTGGTGGAGGAGGGCGAGGCCCTCTGCCTGGCCAGGGCCATGAGCATCAGGTTGCTGCTGATGGCCCGCTCGTAGCTGGACGACCGGGCCATGTGCTGCGCCGGGATGTTGGCCTCGCGACCGACACCACCACCACGCAGGTCGTTGGTCGTGTTGGCGGCGGCGTCGTCGGCCGACGCCCCAGGTCCCCGGTGCAGGTCGTTGGTGGCACCGTAGTCGGCGGTGGCCCTGTAGCGCTGGCCGCTCTCGCGTATCCCCGAGGCCGACAGCGGCACCACTTTGCTGGCGTACTTGGACAGCTTACGCAGGAGCCCGACGCCGGGCTCGGAAGGCTGACTCCGGGTCCTGGCGCGGGGGGGACTCGCCGCCTCGGGCCCCCCCGTCGCTGCCGCCGCTGCCGCCGCCGACGAGGATGATGGCGGTGGCAGCGGCGGCGGCGGCGGTGGTGTCGGGTGCAGGGCTGCGGCGGGCTCGTCCCTGACCGCAGAGCCGCTGATGGTCACTACGCCCCGATCGCCTTTCATGGCGGGCGGCGCGCGTCGCTCGTCCGCCTTTATTAACCCGGATAACCCGAGCCTAAGTTCCACTCTCTGGTCTTACACAGATACGCCGCATGTTCCTGACCTCCAGGCCAGACCCCCTCCACCTGCTTTTTTTTTTTCTTTTTTCACTCTTTTCCACCTGACTGAAACAGAAATATTACGTTAGGAATGTATCACTCCAACACATGTGTCCCCCAGAGCCTCAGCTTTCTACCACACACACACACACATCAAAGGCCAGCCAGTCAGCCAGCCCTGGGGAATGACTCACCTGACGAGACCTGAGACCTTCTACCACCCCCTCAGCCTCTCTCTCCTGAGCGGCCCAACAGGTGTGGTGGCTTGAGGCGAGCCGCCCTCTCCCCTCCGCCCACCATCACCACACCACCATCACTACCACTACATTCCTCCCAACTCCTGGCACCAACTCGCGCCCCACTCCACAACACTACCACAAACTTCCCCTCCACAGCACCACACACACACACCCTGCACTGCACCACCACACGCATCCCTCCTAGCACCACTACATCCCCCCCTGCAATAGAGCCACCACAAGCTCTCCCACCCAGCACCACTACACGCCCCCCTCCCCATCAACAGCACCCCTACACGCCCCGCCCCCTTCACAGCACCACTACACGCTCCCTGGTAAAGACCAACAAAACAGCCACACATCTCAATACACCCACCGTCAGGATGTCACCGTGTCACGGCTCGATAACATCCGAATACAATGAACAATGAGGAGATTTGACGAACACCGTCAGCTGTCCAGAGGCCGCCTGGATCATTATGTAATTCCTCGGCTAATTCCTATCGCTTCTAGTTATTAACCATAACCTCTCATATGGGGATGACGATCGTAATGCATGTACATCTTCAGCGTCATCACATACACACACACACACACACACACACACACACACACACACACACACACATCTTACTCTACGTTTATCGTAAGTGCATTTCAGTGGCTTGTCTCTACCCTTGGAGTTCGGTCTGGGACGAAGGTGCACTCCTGTACCTTTGATCAACCAGGTTAATCGCGGCCGCAGCTCGCAGGCCCACATACCCGGTGGAGGCTGTGGCCAGCCTACACTAGTGCAGAGGTGGGCATACAGGCAGTGGGCTCTGCAATTTCCTCCCCCACTTCGGTCCCGGTTGTCACCAATATCGGGTGGAAATGCGCCGGAAAGTATCGAGCCCCCGGATGCTTACATTATAGGCAACCGGGGCTCCAGGCTGTTCATTTGAACGTTACGCCGGTAGTGTATTGCCATTACCAAACTAGGTGAGGGGGGGTGGAGGGGGGCGTTATGAGGATGGGGTGTTGGGAGGGGAAGGGTACATCCTGGGTGCACGCAGGGAAGGGTGGGCAGTCCCTAGAAGTACTCGAGGGAACTGTTTCTCTGTTGTGTACATGGGACGATGTACCCCGGGTGTACACAGGAGGAAGAAGTGTACCCTGGGTGTACAGAAGGGGAGGTGTTCCCCAGGTGCACACAGGGGAGGAAGTGCATCTTGGGTGTACACAAGGGGAGGTGGGAGGTGTTCTCCACGCATACACAGGGGGTGAAGTGTACCCTAGGTGTACACAAGGCGAGTTGTTCCCCCAGGTGCACACAGGGGAGGAAATGTACCCTGGGTGTACACAAGGGGGAGTCCGGAGCGTGAGCTAAAGACGTGGGCGTCAGCCTCTTGAAATGCCCCAGAGGAGTGTGTGTGTGTGTGTGTGTGTGTGTGTGTGTGTGTGTGTGTGTGTGTGTGTATGTGTGTGTGGGCGAGTGAGGCATGCTGGGAGGGGTGAGTGGGGTGTGTGTGTCATTACTATTTGTGTGTTACGGGGAGAGAGTTTTCCACTTGTGTTGCCCCGTCTCTTAACCTTACACACACACACACCAGCCTTAGTCAGGTACACACTTAAGGACCAGCCAAAGAGGGAAGGACGAGCAACAGGGGTGTGCCTGTGAGCCCGACTGCCGAGCCAAGATTCGAGCCAGGGTGAACCCGTGCGTGAACCATCCATGGTCAGCAACGCTATCCACCACACCATGAACGCCCGTGAAGTGTCAGTGTTGTGTGTGTGTGTGTGTGTGGCGACAAAACACACACACACACACACAGGCCCTTCTAAACGACACAACACCCATTCCTCGCTGGACCAAACAACACTGTGAGCCTTGAACACAAAAGGCAACACGGTGCTTCACGACTCGCCTCCTCCACTCTAAGCGTCACCAGCCCAAGCGTGTGCACCACCCACCCACCTCCTTCGTCTGGCAGAGCCCTCAACACCGTCTCTCAAGACCAGACCCCGAGACCCCTCAGTCCCTATATAACCTCAACACTAACCAACCAAACACCCCCCCCCTAAAGCATCTTCAGTTTTCATATAACCTCACCACTGACCAACCATAACCCTTCACGTGGTAACTCTTCGTCGGGAAGTCTAGTAAAGTCTTGCGATCCAACCGAGATAAGCAACAAGTGTACAATCACAGATTCCATCTTCTTGTTAAAGGAGATAGTTAGCCATCAGCGAAATGAACAACTGTATCGTCTACAACAGCAACACCGGTTGTAGACGAGCAGTGATTAAGGGGGGGGGGGGATGAAAGGGCCAGGTAGAGAGGTAGGGGGAGGGGGGTAAACCCGACGACGTAATCTCCAACAGTCTCCAACTTATACATCTGTCTCCCTCCCTCCCTCCCTCCCTCCTCCAAGTGTTTGGAATAACACCACTGCTACTAACATCGGTGTTCACTGTTATCACTTCTCAGTGCCAAAAGTACCTTTTTTAAGATCACTTTCACTTCGAAAACCACGGTTCACTGCCTGTATCACTGCTAATATACCTTGGCACTGTTGGCATTAATTCATAATTTCAACCATTTCAAACTTTTAGCCATTTCAAATGTCACTGTCAACATACCTTTTCACTGTGAGCATCAACGTTCAATATTAACATCACTGTCCGCTTATAACATCACTGTTCACACCAGTGTTGTTCACTGTTCACTTGTAAAATAACTTCGCTTTTCTCATCACTGTTCACTTTTAAATAGATTTTTTTTCACTGCAATCATCACCATTCAGTCTGTATCACTGCTCCTTCCACACATCTCCTAGTTCAGTGAAGAACATACTCTTGCACGTAAATATTGTCTGGAGTGTTCTTCTAACACAATACACATATCCAAGTTTCAAAGCTCGAGTCATAACAGACAATTGTTAATCCTTCCGAGTATACTGGAAATAAAGTGATCGTACTTATACTTATTCATATATATATACCAGTGAATTATTTTCTAATCTTACGTCTCCTGCTACGCTATAAAAAAAAATATTCATTCAATCTAACACAATATTAACTAGTGACATTCTGTTTCTTAATTCATCGGTAGACATCTCGTGTCTCTGGCCCCAGAAGAGGTTGTCTTGAGGTCTTTGTATGACCGTCTTCACAGACCTGCTGTCCCGTGGTCTTGCGGGCATTCAGCGAGCCACCAGCTCCTGGCCCCAGCCCGGGCTGTTGTCGAGGGTGGCGGAAGACAGACCCCACTCCCTCGACTACCTCACTACAGGTGTTTACGTCAGCCGAGACTCAGGCGTGGTTCCCCAAGTGTTTTACCTCCTCACGTCAGGAAGACGGTATCACGGGTATGGGTGAGGTGTCCTGTGGCACCGGTGGAGGGTTGATGGCACACGAACCTCACCCCACGTCGTCAACCCCAGCGTCACCATCTCCATCAATCCCCAACCCCAGCACGTGGAAGGAATACAACCCTTCCACCCAAGACACACACACACACATCCTTAACAACTCATCCACGCCTCTCGCTGAGGACATCTGAGCTCCCGTCTAAACACTCGCTCTGTGTATCTCATGACTAAATACTTTCTTATCATTATTCGACTTAATTAAACACTGACACTGGGACGGTACACAGGGGTCCATCTGTCCCATGGCACTGACCACCTTTGGGGGGCACACAGTGCCACCACTATGGCGCGCGTGGGGACACTCGAGGCACTGCGCCGGGGGGGGAGGAGCAGGACCTGAGAGGTGGATGCTCACTCGTATGGCACCACTAACCACCTCAGGTACGGTGCCCGACGCTATTGGATTGTATGTGGAGGTTAGGGACGTGGGGAGAGGGGTGGAATCGAGGCACGGCGCGGGACCTGACCCCTTGGCACTCTCCAGGCACACTGTGGCACCGCCCCCGGGTATCGCTGTCCCTGGGGCCCCGCCTCACATAACATCGTGATGACCCGCACTTGAAACCTTACTTCAGTTCGCCCGCTGAAATATGCACCACTTATCAAAACCCGAGTTCACTCGCGTCTGATTTCACACTCCCAGTCCCCGCGAGAGATCTCACGCGGGGATAGAACACACACACACAGCACCAATGCTATCTGCCTGCAACACTCGGGATGATATTACCCTACGACAACACTTGAGAGAAACACTTATATGCCGCCGCGGAGAGGCAGCGCCACCCCCGGCAACACTGCCTCCCGAGGTCCTTCAGCTGTACCAACGAGAGGAATGTGTATATGAGCGTCCACCGAAGGAGGCGACGCCAGAGGCTAGGGGGGTCCTGCACGCGCACCAGCGCCACACACAACACACTGGCAGGCGGCCCCACACACACACATACACACACACACACACACACACACACACACACCTCACTCCCACCAACACACACACACATATACACCAACAGGACCTCCCTCCCCCTCCCTCCCCCACCTCCCTACCATCCTGCACAGTGTTCCCTCTCACACCAGACACCCGCTTATCTATCTACACCCACCTCCTCGCCTGGCAGTACTACCATAGACACCTAACACGAACGCCCTGACGAAGAGATTAAGGAAGCCGTAGTAATGATTAAATACGTCATCGTGAGTTCGAGTATCTGTGACGGGAGAGAGAGAGAGAGAGAGAGAGAGAGAGAGAGAGATCAGTCAGGGTAAGGGAGGGAGGGAGGGAGGGCAGCACTACATCCTGGGCGAATGTGAGCCACCGGACTGCCAGAGTTCCGGTGTCAGCCTCATCACTTCCGCCCCGCAATACACATAACAATGCACACTCCCGCCCCTCCGCTACAACCTCGTCCCCCCCTCACCCCCACAACCCCCCACTCACTCAGGCTCTGTGCCCTTCTTTCGCATCTCGTTCCCCTATTCCCAGTCAACGTCTGTTTCAACAGATAACGGAACTAATGCTGGATGTTTCTCCTGTTGCATATAAACAAGGGGGGCACGTGAGGTAATCGTAAATATGGGCCCGCGTCACGTAAACACGGCGCCACAACAGGTAAACATGGGCCCACAACAGATAAACACGGGTCATAACAGGTACACACGGGACCCACAACAGGCAAACACGGCTCCACAACAGAAAAATACGGACCCACAACAGATGAACATGGGGTTAAAACAGGTACATTCACGACTGTAACGCAGAGCGTAACACGAGTCCACAGCTGTGACACAGAGCGTTACGCGAGCCACAGCACTGATAATAAAGTCTCCAGTAGACTAGCCGGGGTGCAGCGGGTGTGACGCAAGCCGTGATGCGAGACCACTGATGATACGGTCTGCAGAGGACTAGCCGGGATGTACTGGGTGTGACGCAGGCCGTGACGCCAGACACAACACTGATGTTACGGTCAGCAGGGGACTAGCTGGGGTGTACTGGGTGTGACGCAGGCCGTAACGCCAGACAAATACTGATGATACGGTCTCCGGCTGAAGACTGGCCGGGCTGCACTGGGCGTTACACAGGCCGTGACGCGGCCATGAGACGTTACCCACTGATGCTGGAGGAGTCGTGACAGCTGGCAGACGTCACCAGGCCTCGCCACCACCAAACCACCACAGCAGGTCGTTAGCCAGCCCAGACGACCACCACCACCACCACCAACACCACGACATCCACAACAACTATGGCCTCAGGTCGTCTCCACTTCAAGGACCTAACCTGCACTGCCCCGGGGTCGTTGCCGTGGCACGACCATCAACGACCCCATCCCATCTAATCACCTCTCCCGCGCTGGGCGATCCATAACATTATCCATAACATTTTTATAATCATGCGTGGCCGTAACAACCAACCATGTGGGGGGCGCAGAGCCCTGTATCGAGAGATAGAGAGAGTCTCTCTCTCTCTCTCCCCCACCATCAGTGTGGGCCTTCACCATCAAGCTTTTCCACCACCACGACATTACACGCTCTCTCGTAATTTTCAGAAAGCTCTGTCAGACTGTTTAAAAAACATTCGCCTGTTTTCCATACACACGCCCGAGTACAACTTGGTCCCAGACCACAGCTGTGGTGGTGGGGGGAGGGGGGGGGTAGAAGACCTCCCAAACCATCGTAAGAACTTGGTCCCAGACCACAGCTGTGGTGGTGGGGGGAGGGGGGGGTAGAAGACCTCCCAAACCATCGTAAGGTATACGTAAGTTTTTATTACGATTATAACTGATCAGTTAAATCGTTTATTGCCCCATTATAGCTTGGAGGAGACCCCTTTGACCCGTGGAATCAGTGTGCACGGGAATAATTCCTGACTAGTTGTGAGGCAAGGAGACCCCCTCCTGTCCAGCGGTGTCGTCACAATGTCCCACACCCACGCGACTGGTGTTTCCTAGCCTCATCCCGCCGCCTCACGCCTGACTTCACCTCATTCTCATTCGTTGCTTCACCTCATCTCCTCACACCTCATCTCACCTCACCGCCTCACACGTCACCTCACAACCTTACTCACCGCCTCACTCCTCACCGTGCCTCATCTCCTCACTAACCGCCGGGCAACATCTGTTTCTGGCGCAAGGTGTGTTTCCCTGTGGCTCAATAAGAATGATATTAATATCATCATTATTATTATCATTATCATTATTAGGGCCAATTTATCCTGGGCGTGGAAGCGTAACATTACCAGAGCAGCCAATCGGTAATATCCTGCAATAAACAGACAGACAGACAGACAGACCCCGACCGTCTAGGGGGGGGGGTGTCCCTGTGCACAGACGGCGGGAGAGGACGCGGCGGCTGGGGGGGGGGGGCCTCTCGCACGAGAGCACCGGCTGCGGAAGGATTAATACAGAACCACGGGAAGAGCTGGGAACATCCACCTGCCCCGGTGGATTAATCCCTCAACCTGTGGCGGACTGATCCACCGCCAGCGTTCGGTCGTTCCACTGTGCTGAGTGGAACTGTTGGCTCAATCAGCACATGAAAAAAAAAGGAACTTAATCTCTCTCTCTTTCTCTCTCTCTCCCTCCCCCCCTCTCTCTCTCTCTCCCTCCTCTCTCTCTCTCTCTCTCTCTCTCTCTCTCTCTCTCTCTCTCTCTAAGACACCCACACACATTCTGGACAATAACATCAAAGCTAATTCACGATCATCATGCCTACAGACAACGTGAACCGGGGAGGAGGACGATCCCCCCCCAAAAAAAAAAAAAAAATCTCGCGTACAACTTTTCTGTTTTCTTCCATCTTCCTTCAGCGGGGAAACTTTTGTGTCTCCCAAAAGCAGCTGAAAATTGCGAAATCTAATCAGGAAAATGGAAACCCTTCGCATCGTAAATTTGCGCTATGGTTTTGAGTTTGCATGGTGGGTGTGTGGGTGGGGGGGGGGAGAAATCATGGTAGTGCGTATTGTATCATGAGAAAGGCGTATGGTAGTACGAATATGTTGCCATGGTACTTGGATCCTAACTAGGAGGACGGTACGACCCCCTCCCCTCCAGCACGACAGAACGACCACTGGGTCGTGATGGCCTGTCGTTTCACGTGACCGCTCATGGTCAAAGGCCAGGCCATCACGACCCTCCAAGGGCCGTACCTTCATGTTCAAGGGGTCGTACCGTCGTTCTCAAGGGGTCGTACCGTCGAGCTCAAATCATCAATGTCTCCAGTTAGCCTCCCCCCCCTACCCCTACCCCATCCTTCCCTCCAGCAGAATCACAAACCCAGTCTGCCAGACACTTATCCTCAAGAACTCAACAGCCACAGAAGGCAACCCGCGCGTACCGAGCTGACACTGGGTTGCCAACACACGGACGCTGAGTATAAACACACCTGAGGACAAGTGGGGCGGGTGAGCGCCCGCTGGGACCGCCCAACAGAGCCCGGGTGTGTGTGTGTGTGGGGGGGGGGGTTGGTACATCAGGGGGGGAGGGGTACATCACCATCCACCTAGGACATTCCAACGACCCACCACGCGCACTTAGACGACGACCGAAACCGCCCCAAACCCAACGCTCTTACATAACGACACCAGGGAGCATCGAGCACGACTACGCTAAATATAAAGAACAGCTACTAAGACCAGACTTCATATGATGAGCACCTGGTACCCCCAAGCTGACGGTCGGTCGTGCCAGGACCGGCAAAGGAACATAACCAACTTGGGAACGGCTGAAATCACTGAGGCTGTACTCCCTATTGGTGCAGGCTGCACGCTCCATATTTTGGACATCCTTAAGAGTGTGGAGTCTAACCTACACCCTCTATTAATTCCCTATTGGCACAAAAGGAATGGCGGACTGTAAAATATTACCCATATAATCGAAAGGTCTCGACAGCCACTATAAGAGTAAACACCTTGATCATGAGAGGATCCTGAGTAATTCAACACTATTTCCCGCGTACGTGAGACATGCTATAGGATGTACAGTGCAAAAGATCTGAGAGGACCTTGAACAAGCACAGATGTACCTCTGTAATCCGGCGCTCTGAGGTCCGGCAACTCCCATTCTCCGGCACGTTTTGAATCTGCCGCTATTAGTTTGTGGTTTGTGAATCTGCCACCAGGGTGGCGCTGTATTTGCAAAGTCTACCGGGCTGTGGCGGAGACGCGGGCCTGCTGGATGCGGCGGCTTCCAAAAAGCTCGGTCGGTCGACCTATACAACAGCCCAACTCGACAGCTTTGGATCCCGGCCCGAGCTGTGTGTGCGCGCGGGAGCAGAAAGCCCTGCGGACTCTACGCCACGCCAGATAAACACCAGGCGAACACGTCTGCGTCAGTGTCAGATACGAGAACGAGGAACGGGAGGGGTGTAAGTACAGTTCCCTTGGGAGGGACTGAGCATTTTCACCATTGAGGCACAAGATGCTATAACCTGATTCACAACAACGTGATGTGATCTCCTCCCATCCATCTCTCTCTCTCTCTCTCTCTCTCTCTCTTTTCTCTCTCTATCCATGCCTGATTCGGCCTCCTAGTCCCAGCTCTCCATACCACGCGCCGTGGTAGTCTCTCTCCCTCCCTCCTTCTCTCTCTCTCTCTCTTTTTCCATATGCGAGTCACAGTGTTTATGGTTACTTCCTGAAACGCCTCCCACTGTATCATTCCCAACTCCGTTTTCTACGTCATATGGTTCAGTGGGTCAGCGTCCATCTGTGGTGCCCTTCTATATCACTTCCCATAGTAAAACCTCTCTCTCTATCTCTCTCTCTCTCTCTCTCTCTCTGTGAGTGTATGTGTGTGTGTGGTGGGTGCAATGTCTTGTCTTTTCCCCTCCTCGTTTTTCTTTTTCACAGACTGAGAAAACATCTACAAAATCCTCTCTCTTGGGCATGGCAGTGCTTCCTACAACGTTCCTGTAAGAACTCGAGGGACGTGCCTTCAGCAGGACCTTAACTACCCAGGAAGACGTGGTCGAGCCTGGGCGAACTTGTGTGTAACTGCCTGCTCTCGGTTTTCCTCCAGTTTACCCCGGCACAACGAAAACGGCGTGTCTGCTGGCCGGTCTGGTCTGGTATGTACGTGGCACCTCCATCATTCTAGACCTTAAGGGTGGACTGACGTTCAACAGTTTTCTGTGACGTTTCTCGTTTTCTTTTTGAGCGTTCTCTCTTACGCTTTTCATATTACGTAAACGCCGTCCCCCTCCCTCTCTCTCTATCTATCTATCTATCCATTTATGTCTCTCTCTCCATAAGTAATAAGTGGTAGGTAGCCACCGACCACGGAGTTACATTACCACTCTGTGTAAATGGAACAAATACTTCGGAGGCTGTCAATTGTCACTCCCTTCGCCCAAGTAGCTGTCCCCCTTATTTTTCTTTTTCTTTCTGTCCCACCCACTCGTGGGCTGCTTGCTTTCCCTCTACAACCACAGAGCCT
>JAYMFT010131943.1:0-13013 GCA_038088735.1 Panulirus argus | reverse complement strand
TATATATATATATATATATGGCTGACTCTCCCGCTTTAGCAAAGTAGCATCGGGGAATTAATCTTTGAATCTTTGCGAAAAAATCATGACAAAAAATATTCTTGTGGAAAAGTATATTACAATATCTCTTATCTCCATCACCGGGAAGGTCGCATCTCTCTCCCTCCCCCGTTCTCCAACAATATCCCTTCCTCCCCTTGTCGCTGGGGAGCAACCCTACCCACCCCTTCAACACCCCGCCCCTCCTCCCCATACGTCTCCCGTAGTTGGGACTGCCGACGCCGCCTCCTCCAAGTCTTCCTCCTCCCTCTTCCTCCTCCTCTTGCTTCTCCCCCAGCACCCCCTGGCGAGGTACGCCCCTCTCCCCACCACACCAGAGGTAGCGTGCGGGCGGACCATCTTATTACCGGCCTCAATATGCGCAATATCGGTAAGAGCTCGACTCTGTCAGCGGACGGCGACTCAGAACGCGACGTCAATTTGACTAAAAGTGGCATTCATGAATATTGGAGAAGGTAGGGAGGCAGACAGCAGTTGGCATCGGGCTTATGTTCCCCTTCCTACTACCTGCTTCCTGCCGCTGCCTCCTACCTGCTGCTGTCTGATGTGCTGCTACCTGCTACTGCCGCTGCTGCCTGCTCTACTGCTGTTGTTACTCTACCGTTCCTGTTCCCGTTGCTCGTCGGTATCTTTATTACTGTTGGTCTAGGCCCGCTCCTGTTCCTGCTGCTACTTGCGCTCTCCCTGCTCCTGTTCCTGCTGCTACTTAGCTTCCCGCTTCTCCTGCTGAGCCTTGTGTCTACCTTGGTCGGGCGATGGCGCCACGGGGAACGGGCGCAGGGTACGGTAGGTCCCTTTCTCACGTCCCCGCTCTTACTTCCTCCTCTTCCTCCTCCCCCCCCTCCTCCTCCTCTTCTTCCTCTTCTTCTTCTTCTCCTCCTCCTCCATGTCTCTGTCATTCCCTTCCCTCTGACCTTGTTCTCCTTATCTCTCAACTGCTGTCAATACCCAAGGCCGCTCAGCACAGCACAGCGTTGCTGACCCATAAACCAGCCCCTCACACTGCTGACTCCCTGACCAGCAGACGCCCATATTGCCGACTCCCTGACCAGCAGACGCCCACACAGCTGACTCCCTGACCGGCAGACACCCACATAGCTGACTCCCTGACCAGCAGACGCCCATATTGCTGACTCCCTGACAAGTAGACACCCACACAGCTGACTCCCTGACCGACAGACCCCCGCATAGCTGACTACCACACAGCTGATCCAGACACACGCACACCTCATATTTGTCCCCTTCAAAATCATCCCTGACCTCTGCCTACGTGACCTCTACAGCTGCTCACTTCCCAGCTGACCCCTTCCCTCTGTATACCTGTTCGCTACCCAGCTGACCCCCTGATCTCTGTACGCCTATGACCCTTGTACAGGTGGGGGAGGTCAGAGGTGACCGAGTGGTACATATAGTCCTGTTGTCCTGATAAGGTCTGCAGGGGGAAAAGGGGAGAGGAGGGAAGAGGGGGGAAGAGGGGGAAGGTGGGGAAGGAGAAGAGGGAAAAGTGGGGTAGATGTGAAGATGATTTTAGTTAGGTATCTATCTGTACAGTACGAGGGGGAGGGGAGGTCTACACTCGTGGAACCCCCACCATCTCTTGAACATTTTGTACTGTCGTACAATTTTTTTGACATCCGTATGTTGTTGATCATTGCCACACCCTTGCTCACGTTATTCCATTCACACACTATTATTATACTGTAGATAGCACTTCTTTACTACCTCTCTAATAAGTTCCTTGCTTGATTTCATGCATGTTATGTCCTCTGGTTGTTCTGTCCCTTCATCTCTCGAAGAACTGTTCAGTGTTCTACGTCATCAGTATGGTTTTAATAGCTTAAAAGTTGTGGTCATGTTGCTCCCTACTCTTTTCTCTTCTCTCTTCCAGGATAGGCGAATCTAAGGCCGCTAAACCTTTCCCCTATAATCACCTCCCTTAATGACCTGATAACATCTTTGTTGTCCTCCTCTGGACCTTCTCTACCAGCTCTTTGTGCTTCTTCAGCTATGGTGACCAAACCCGAGAAGCATATTCTAGTTTTGGCTTCATGTAGGATGTGAGCAGGTTTCTGTGTGTGTGTGTGTGTGTGTGTGTGTGTGTGTGTGTGTGTGTGTGTGTTCTATGTGTGTGTTTGTGTGTGTGTGTGCCTGTGTGTGGACTATATAACATACTGTGTACGTAAATGGAAAAAGTTATAGGTACTTTTATCAACACCCGTCCCTGTCCACCTGTCTCCTGGCGTCATCCGTCACCTGTCATCCGTCATCCGTCACTTCGCAACACTCCTTCCACGAAGTTCAGTACTGCGACCCAATCGCATATACATTACCTCTACGGACGACCTGGGCACGACTTGGAGACGACATGGGTACGACTTGAGCACGACCTGGGCACGACCTAGAGACGACCTGGGCATGACCTGGAGACGACCTGGGGACGGGACTCGCCTGAAAGAATCTCTTAACACACTGTATGATATGACCCAGAAATATGATAACATATAACACAATAGCATGTGAAATATAACAATATAACAAAATTGGCAACAGCGTGAATGTGAGACACTTAGAGAGCCAGTGAGAAAAATCAGATCCCCGAACGTAATTGGGTCTCGCGACCCGTTTGAACGCCTCGGTGTCTCGCGACCCGTTTGAACGCCTCGGTGTCTCGCGACCCGTTTGAACGCCTCGGTGTCTCGCGACCAGTTTGAACGCCTCGGTGTCTCGCGACCCGTTTGAACGCCTCGGTGTCTCGCGACTCGTTTGAACGCCTCGGTGTCTCGCGACTTGTATCCATTACAGGGCTGTACAGGGGAGGTACAGCATACCCTGTAATGCTATACAGGGCCCATACAGGGCTATAGATAGGGCATACAGTATGAACTCTAGGGCTGCACGGGATATACAGTACGAGACACAGGGTTATTCAGGGTGCATACAGTATACGTTACAGGGCTATGCAGGGGACATACACTGTAATCTACAGGGCTCTAGAGGGGTCATACAGTATAAGGTACAGGGCTATACAGGGGACATACAGCGTGATTAGAGCTGTCGGTTTTCAATTTTGATCTTTGAAGTCGGCGTCACGTTGTCCCAGAGATGTGCGTCACGTCCCCAGCTGGTCCGACGGACGGACCTCTTTCTACGGTACGTCCTGGGGAAGCGACAGCTCGGGGTGGCTGCTGGGAGTCCCCACACCATCCGATGGGCCTCCCAACACCACCTGACGGGACCCCAGCACCACCTGACGGGACCCTCAACACCACCTGACGGGGCCCTAACACCACCTGAAGGACCCTTCACACACATAGCGGTGCCTTTACATCGCCAGAGGCGCCCCACCCCCACGCCACAACCTCCCCACACACACACACACACACACACACACACACCTGTCCGGGACCACCGCCACCCCACAACCACCAGACAGGGGGAGCGGCCCCCCTCCGCGTCATCGGGCGTGACAGATCGTCAGGAGAAGTCTCTTCCATCGCGTGAGGAAGTATTCATCCCAGTGATCTGGGCGGACACATCCTGACGAGGGTGGGACAGCCAAGCTGTCTCCATCACAAGGGGCAGGAGAGGCGGCCGCCCGGAGGACCCAGAACACGCGAGACGTACCCCCGTCCCCCAGCCTCGCTCCAGATCGAAACCCAGGGAGACGTCCGCATCGAAACCCAGGGATACGTCCGAATCGAAACCCAGGGGAGACGTCCGAATCGAAACCCAGGGGAGACGTCCGAATCGAAACCCAGGGACGCCTCCAGCATCCCTGACCCCACCTGACAGATCTCTCACATCCTGTGAAGGATCGACTCAAAGCAGCGGAGAGGCAACGGTGCCGTTCCCCCATAATCTGGGGGTCTACGGGCCAGAGCAGAGTAGAGATACACCCTCACAGACAGACGGACTGAATCCTGTAATGTGACAAGCGAGGCAGACACATCAATGGGGCGCTTGAGACGTATAGCGAGACATAGAGAGACGATGCGACACACAGATGGCAGTATGACACAAGGACGCAAGATGAGAGAGAGAAAATGTGACACAGCGAAGGGGCGGCGCTTGATGAGATGATGAGAAGCATACGATATCTGAAGCGAGATGAGGAACAGCATGACCCTAGATAAGAAAAAGTGATGAATGACCTTGAAGAGGACTGGGAGGGAGAACCAGGAATTTACCTAATGGCTAATTTCGACAGCGTCGCCGTCAGAAGTTATTCATGGTTCTCCCGATGAAAACTAAACGAGGAGAGTGAGTTCCTCGCCACTGCTTCTCAGTCTCCTTCGCTCTCGACATCCCAGAGAGAGAAGGAGAGACGATGACGGTAGTAACGAGGAGGATGTAGATATTGCGTCACATCGGTAGCAGGAAAATACAAAGGTGCACGTATAGCGATGGGAGGGTAAGGTTTAGCCCTGGGAGGAAGTATGCGGGAGTACCTAGGAGTACCTGAGAGTACATGAGAGTACCTGGGAGTACAGGGGAGTACCTGAGAGTACATGAGAATACCTGGGAGTACTTAAGAGTACCTGGGAGTACATGAGAGTACCTGGGAGTACAGGGGAGTACCTGAGAGTACCTGGGAGTACTTAAGAGTACCTGGGAGTACATGAGAGTATCTGGGAATACCAGGGAAGGCATGAGAATACTTTGACAGTACCTAACAGTACCAGAGGGTACATAGGAGTACCTGGGAGTACTTGGAAGTACCTGGAAATACCAGGGTGAACCCATGACGGCCCATGACAAGGTCATAATCATCTGCTGGAGGACAGCAACAGTATCTTAAAGCTAAATAGATACTGGAGAGACGGATAGTACAGGAGGAAGACTCTAAGGAACATGTAAGATAAGACTTACTGATATAAAGACAAAGAAAACGTGGACGATAAGGAGGACCCACACCCACACCCACACACACACACACACACACAGGAGGCGATGATCAGCGCGGCCCGGCGAGACAAGAGCCCCGGCTTCCATTGTCCAACTTTTAGTAACAATTACGCGGCACAAGAGGCGAGGGGGGGTTAATAAGTTGCCCAACTGAGGCTGGGTCCTTTCATCAGGCGCCCCCGGCACGGTGATCAAGCCAGACCTGCAATTATGGCCGCTGCTCCACACCCACCCACTACCCCAACCCTTACACCCCCTCCTCCTCTCCTCCCCATCCCCCCCCACACACACACACAGAGGCAGAGGGGGAGGTGGTAGTGGTGGGGAGGTGGGAGGGGGGAATAGACAGCGAGGCGGGCACGTCGGGTCGGAGTAACCTGGGTCAACCTGGGGGTGTCAGGGCTGCCTGGACAGATGGGACGACGTGGGAGGGGGAAAAGAGAGACACAACAGGAGACCTGGTAGCTCCTGACGAAGGCGTGATCTTCTGCCGTCGTGAGTCTTATTCCTGGTAGAGGCTGGGTTGTAGAATGGATGGCACCCCTTGGCCCACCACTCCCTCGGGCTCAGTAGCCAGAAGAGAGAGAGAGAGAGAGAGAGAGAGAGAAGAAATAGCTTGAGAGGAGCACGATTTAGTGTAAACAAAGTATACTGTCATGGAAGTTTTATAGGAAAGTGGGAATGGGAAAAGTTCCCCCCACGCGAATAGCAGTCGATTTCTCAGGAACTGAACTCTGGAACTTAGAGACGCTCATTAGTTTGAGAAAGATATATTTTTTTTCCTTCTATACACAGGATTATCTATTGATGATAGATATCAGTGAAGTATTTGTCTAACCATGATTTGAATATAAGAGCTGACACGCTCGCTCCGTCTGGTGGTAACTTACTCCCATGCTCTACAATTCTGCAGCTAAAGAGTAGATAAGTAAATTTGCCTCACAGTGCTATTACATCTCATTATTTGTGTTTTCATGCTATTATTTCTGGTCTCTGGGTCTTTGTCCAATGCAAAGAAAACTTTCGTATGTTCCGATGTCGAAAGCACATACCTTGACCCAGCATAACTTTGAAAAGTTCTGTTATATATCACCTCGAAGTCTGGGCATCATTAAGAATGATGTAATATCTCTGAGCCTCTCTTCATAAAGCTCATTTCTGATTAATGGAATTACTTTTGTAGCTCTTCTTTGAATTATTTCTGGGTTTTCTTCATTAGTGATCACAGTCTGGTGATCAGAAGTGAGCAGCGTGCTCCAAATGGGGTCTAAATATGCTCTTATAAACAGTGAGCGATTTGTCTCTTCCGTTCATGTTTCTAGCTCTGAAATCTTTCATCCTCTGTGTTATATTACATGTAATTTGGCACTGTGTTTCGCACTGTAGGTTCATTGCCGATAATCACTCCAGAACCTTGCCAAAAATGCATTAGGTTTGCATCTGTCTATACTGAAGTCCGTTTGTCATGTCTCTCCGGCCAGTCTTTGACTTGGAATCTCTCGGAAGTCGCCTTTTGATTAGGACAATATTTCCCGATTTCTGTGTCACTGGCAAATGTTGAGATCGTGCTGCCGGGTGTTGTCTCCAGGTCGTTGAAATGGAAAAGCAGGTTGTGGTCCCAAGAACTGATGCCTGTGGCACGCCGCTTGTCACGCGCCGCCAGTCGGACGCTTCACCATTGCAATACCGCTCGTTGTTCGCCCGTCTGTGGGACGAGCTACCCATATCGCCAGAGTCTTTAGACTGCCTGACACTCTTGTATGTTGTACTTCATGGAAGACTTTTGAAAAAAGTCTCTGTGTATAAGAGGAGAAGGTATTTTAGAGTCCCGTTTATTAAGTATTTGAATAAGCGATTTATTTATCTCAAAAGCCTTGATGATAATGAGTTGTCACTTCATCATCTTCCGGGAATTTTAAGCGATTTTGTGTCTATGATCTTGACAAGAATTTTCCCTGGTCCGATGTCACTCTGCTGGGACGGTAGCTCAAAATGCATGTTCATTTCTCACCTCGATTTATTTAAAAAAAATCGAGTTACATTAGCAAGCTTTTTCCTGGTCTCTTGGCCACATTCCCTTTCTGTTGCGATCTCTTAAAAATTTTGAGTGACGGGAAATGTAATTTGTCGATTTGCATCTTTCAGTATCATACGAAAGATGTCGTTATAATCGGATGACTCTTTTTTCTTTTTTCTAGATATCTAGATAGTCCATAGCATTCAGTATCTAGTATAGCTCATTTCTAATATCCGGGATCTAAAGATACGTTCTGTGGTGTACTTGAGGAACTTCCCATCGCAAAACTGAATCGAAATGATAATTGAGAAGGGAAACCCATTTCTATGCTGTCACCAGTTGAGGTGCAATGGTATTTCTCATCTTTTTTTCCCATTGCTTCTTATCAGTCAAAGAAAAAACTATTTGGTGTATTTCTATAACGTTGAAATGGATTCTATATCTGAAGTCTTTCTTACTTGATCTGGCTTCTATCTTAAAAATCTATATCGGCTCTTATAATAATATCATGGCCATGTTGGTTTCCACCTGGTCTAGTTATCCTATAAAAGTTTGTTTCCTGCTTTGTTAAATGATTAATTTATGTAGTCATCTGACGTGCCACATCTCTCTCACGACTCCTCTTTTATGTCCTTATGATCCTGCCTTTCTGAAGGAAATTGCTCTATATTTCAAAAGGGTTAACTTAAGGCTTACTGGGTAGGTTTATATTCGAGGTCAGGTCACGGAGAGGTCAGTTCGAGGCAGGCTAAGCCAATGGGAATTCTGATTTGTAATGATTATCACTTACGAGTACGTTGCAATTACAGCTACTTTTAGAGTGATTACTGTTCTTTGTCTCCCTGTGGGGTCGCATAGTGCGAGGAGTGTGTGTCAGCTACGCGTGAGGAGTGTGTTTGTGGAGTGTGGTGAGGGCGTGCAAGTGCGTGTCCTTCGATGAGTGTGTGAGTTGCATTCCATGCAGTCAAGTTGATGAGAGCGAGTGAGTCAGGTGAGAGTCAGTATTTAGTGAGGCGTAGAGTCAGGAAGGAGTCAGGCAGGAGTCCGGCTGGCAGAAGTCAAGCAAGAGTCAGGCAGGAGTCAGTTACGGAGTCTCTTTTGGAGTCAGGCAGGAGTCAGGTACAGAGTCTCTTTTGGAGTCAGGCAGGCAGGCAGGAGTCAGACAGGCAAGAGTCAGTCAGACATGACTCGGGAGCCGCGTCAATACATGTGATGTTTGATGACGAAGACAGGAGCAGCTCGTCAACTTAATGAAAATATTGATTACTGATTTGCCCGTATTACCTCAAGGAGCTGGGAGAGAGAGAGAGAGAGAGAGAGAGAGAGAGTGTGTGTGTGTGAGAGAGTGAGTGAGAGAGAGAGAGAGATGGAAGCCTTCGAAGTCTACGAAGCGAGGACCTTCACTGCCAATCACTGCCGGGGCCCTTAGGGCAGTGACATGGGGGGGAGGGGGGGCAGTGATAAGCCCCTCGTTAGCCGGCACCAACCAACTAACGACCAGGACGTATAATTGGGGGTGGGGGGGGGAGAGGCCAATTACGTCGTTTGCTCGTTATAACGTAGTTCAATGTACTGTTACCAAACAAGGGGAACTACCTTAATGACTGAACTACCTTGATGACTGAATTACCTTAATGACTTAACTACCTTAATGACTGAACTACCGTGATGGCTGAATCACCTTAATGACTTAACTACCTTAATGACTGAACTACCGTGATGGCTGAATCACCTTAATGACTTGACTACCCTAATGAACTGAACTTCCTTGATGACTGAATTTCCTTGATGACTGAATTACCTTAATGACTGAACTACCGTGATGGCTGAATCACCTTAATGACTTAACTACCCTAATGACTGAACTCCCTTAATGACTGAACTACCTTAATTGTTGAATTACCTTATGACTGAACTACCCTAGTGACTGAACTACCGTGATGGCTGAATCACCTTAATGACTTAACTACCCTAATGACTGAACTACCTTAATGACTGAACTACCTTAATTGTTGAATTACCTTATGACTGAACTACCCTAATGACTGAACTACCTTAATGACTGAACTACCTTAATTGTTGAATTGCCTTATGACTGAACAACCCTGAGGGATCTGTGACCGTCTTGATAAGGAGAGGTGTTGACGGTCCCCTTATCTCTCCTATCCTCTATCCCACAGGGGCTGGAAGAGCAGTCCCCTTTCCCTATCCTCTATCCCACAGGAGCAGAGGACGAGTTGTTTCCCTATCCTATAGCGAAGCAGTGGTGGCGGTGAGCATAAGGCTGAGGTCCTATGTTGAAAGCGCTCAGCGTCCGCGCGTGTGGTGTAGGTAGAATTCTGAGGGGGTGTCAAAAGCGATCGTCTCTTGTGTCAAATCTTTCGTGCCTTCGGCGACGCCTTGACACCAACGTGTCGTGCTGAGGTGTCCTACGTGGTCGCCCCTTGGCGTCGGATGTGTCACAAATGATGACGAGGCTTAGGTTCAAGTGTCAGAATGCATCGGCTTTGTCGAGCGAAATGCGCCGCTCATCCTAACGCGTAATCCAGGTGGGTGTCTTCAGCTATCGCGAGGCGAGGCGTCGGAATGTATTCGCGTCCCCTTGAACACAGCAAACACAGCGCGTGCCAGTTGACCGGGCCTATCAGAGCACAAGAGAACACGGCTGCTGTATTAGATGGGCCAAGTGATATGCTAGGTGGGGGCAGAAAGGCCGATCGCACTCCGGCAATACATATATATATATATACATAGTCTGCAATTCACCCCATATTCTTGTTTACCCGCATCAAACAGCAACAAACGAATAGTCCTAGACAAACAAACTTTCCTTAGATGCACAAACAAGTGCCTGTACGACAAACAGACGAACGGGGACACAAAAGTAGTGGACAGAATAACGCAATGGAACGAAACTGTCTCGTTGTCCGATGAACTGCTTCACACCAGTGAAACGAAGCTGTTTCGTTCTCGAATGAGCCGTTTCAAACCAAATGCTGATTCATAAGGTCCCCCGACTCCCTCAAACACCTTGCAAATACAGCCTTAGATGCAGTTTACCTCAGGGTAAGCCAGATCAGTTATTGCCCCGTGCGAAATGCATGTTTTATATTTTGATATATTTTCTCTAAACTTTAACAAATAGTTTGTTCTCCTTGTTATATTGATTGATGTCTTTGTTCAGTATAACTGCCTTTCTCTCTCTTCTCGTATCTCCATCTCTCTTACTCCATCTCATCCTCCCTCTCCATCACCAGCACTCCATCTCTCCCTCTGTCTCTCTCTCTCTCTCTCCATCGCCACCTCTGTACTTCTCCCTGCCTCTCCTTCGTTATAAACTCAGCCTCTTCCTCCCTCTCCATCACTATGGCTCCATGTCTCCCTCCCATCTCACTTCCATCGTTCTCATCCGCCCTCCCTCCCTCCCTCCCTCCCTCCATCTCCGTTTCCCTCATTACACTGATGGCGTCCTCCTCCACAGAACCATCTTCACCTCGTACCAACTGGAGGAGTTGGAGAAAGCCTTCAAGGACGCCCACTACCCGGACGTCTACGCCAGGGAGATGCTCTCCCTCAAGCTGGACCTCCCTGAGGACAGGATACAGGTAGGTAAGGGTGAAGGGGGACGGGCATGAAGGGGGGATGATGGGAAGGGAGAGAAGAGGGTGGGGGGGGGAGCGGGGCGGTGAAGGAAGGGGGGGGGACATGGGATAGTGAAGACATATGTAAGATTTGCTCCCTTAGACACACACACAAACCTGTGAAAATCATTCGAAAAGGTCTAAAAAAAAAAAGCTCGACAGATCTGAGCAAGAGAGAGGGAGAGGGAGAGAGAGAGAGAGAGGGAGAGAGGGACAGGAACCATAAACATCAGGTGTGTGTATATATATAACTCCCAACCAACTCCAGCGACCATTCCTGCTGGACATCACAACACGCGCGCACACACACACACACCAGGAAAAGGCCCTCCATCCCTCCCCTCTCCCCCCACTTCCCCCTCCCCTCTCTGTTTATGACAGACGAACAGGAGAAAAAAAAAAAGGGGCGAGACAATAAAGAATGAAGAGGTCACACGATACGAGTAAATACGAGAGAGAGAGAAAGAGAAAGAGAAACAGACACACACACACTCACTCTCTCTCTCTCTCTCACACTCTCACACCCCAAAGGCTATAGAGCTTGAGGGCTCAGCTATAAAGCTACCCTCTAGCTGTCATTACAACCAACCATATCCTGACGCCAATAGCCTTAAGTATGCGCTGGAAATAGTGTCATATGTGCGCGCCAAGTTAAAAGCGGCGCGTAGCACTTGTCCGTATTGCACCTTTGTCTTGTCTCCAGCTGCAGATATTAGAGGCAGGAAACGTTTGCGCGAAATATGGCAGAGGTGCCACTAGTGGTGCCGGTGCCTCCTCCTCCTCCTCCTCCTCCTCCTGCTCCTCCTGCTCCTCCTCCTCCTCCTCCTCCTCCCCGCCACCACTGTCAACTGGGGGCGTGATCGGTGCCCGCTTAGATGAGCAACTTCCATGCTAGTTGGGTGATCTGAATTCGCCATTTCAGCGAGGTGAAGTTGGAAATGCGCTTATGTACGTGGCTGCAGCCGGGATATTGGCAATAATGGCTGTATATGAAAGGGGTGGAGGGGCAATGCAGTAGCGATATTGACCATTCGCCAGACGGGTGGCGGGTTCCCCAGGGCAGACCCCGGCTGTATATAGACGTTGTATGTTGTGTTTCAAAGAACTTCTATTGGAATTTAGTGAGGGCCGGCAAGAGCCGTATGCGAATAGGTATTTAGCCGACAATGTCGCACTTTATTAAAGCCGTGTTTAGTTGTGGAGAAAGACACAGCATCTGTGTCAATATTGGGCCGGAGTTTATTGCTGGGGGGGCCCGGGCGGGCGGGCGGCCGGGCTGTGGGATCCCCGGTTGCTCAGGGGGAGGGGGAGAGGGGGAAAGGCTCTGTGCCACACGCCGATGATGATGGAAATGTTTTGAGTAAATGAAAACTGGGGCGCGCGCACACACACACACACACATACACGGTTCCTGGGGTGTGGCCTGGGGTGGCGATGGAGGAGGAGTTTTTTTTTTTATGATGTTCTGAGGTGGCCGTGGTGTAGGGGGTGGCTATGGTTGGCACTGGGGGAGGGAAGGCTACTGTCCTGGGGTGTGGCACAGAGTGGTGCTAGAAGAGGTGCTGTCCTGGGGTGAGTGTGGTGTAGGGGTGGACAGAGGCGGTTCTGGGGGAGTGATAGTTCCTTTCCTGGGGTGACTGTGGTGCAGGGGAGCTGCTGGGGGAAGGATGGATACTCTCCTGGGGTGACTGGTGTACAAGGTTGGCCAAGGGTGGTGCTGGGGGAGGGACGGTCAATCTCCTGGGTTGACAGCCTGGGGTAAATTAGGCCTCAATGTTCCCCCCCACCCCACCCCCAGCGAGTTCTCCGCCACAGTTACCAACTCAGAGTTCAATAAGACCTTCCCCAGCGGACACCTTTATAAAGCGGTACCCTGTGCTATAAGGACCCCCGGTGGACACCTCGGTAGAGCGATTGCCTCCGCTATAAGGGCCACCGGCGCGAGGCCTCCTTATAGCAGCATCCCCGGCTATAAGGACCAACCACCTGTTAGATAAAGCAAACTCCTTCTGATGTGTTTGAATGTCACATCTTCACATCCGTCGTTGTAACTGTGAGTGGTATTGTGTCGTCATATGTTGTCTCCAGACTTGTCGTGCGCAGACGGCCTCCAGACCTGTCGTTGGTAGACTCCTTCCCTCTTGATCTGTCGTTGGTAGACTCGTTCCCTGTCGACCTGTCGTTGGTAGACTCCTTCCCTTTCGACCTGTCGTTGGTAGACTCCTTCCCTCTTGACCTGTCGTTGGTAGGCTCCTTCCCTCTCGACCTGTCGTTGGTAGACTCCCTCCCTCCAGACGTGTCGTTGGTAGACATGTTCCCTGTCGACCTGTCGTTGGTAGACTCCTTCCCTTTCGACCTGTCGTTGGTAGACTCCTTCCCTCTTGACCTGT
>JAYMFT010131932.1:0-13013 GCA_038088735.1 Panulirus argus | reverse complement strand
ATAAATAAATATATATATATATATATATATATGTGTGTGTGTGTGTGTGTGTGTGTGTGTGTTTGCCATTTCCCGCGTCCGCGAGGCTGCGGCAGGAACAGACGAAGATAAAGCCTCATTCGCTCACATCTGCACTCCAGTTGTCTTGTATGATGCACTTAAACCAGAGTCCTCTAACCACAAACAAGCCCCACAGACCTTTCTGTGGTTTCCCCCTGACCAATTCATATGCCCTAGTTCAGCGCACTGTCGTACTCTGTATACCTCATCGCTCTAATTCACTGTATCCCTTACACGCCTCGCACCCTCCTGCATGTTCAGGCAATGAACCCTCTACGATTTTTTCACTCCATCCTTTCACCACCCTCTTGGCTTCCCCTTTTTTCCATGTTCCCTTCACTTCTGACATTTATTCCCTCTTTGTCATAATTTTCTCATTCATCCTCTCCATACAACCAAAACATTTCAGTACACCCTCTTCAGCTCTCTGGTACATACCCCTCTTACTACCTTATTATTTCTTATTCGACTAACCCTCCTCACGCCACATGTTGGTCTTACACATTTCATATCCAACACGTCCGAACTTTTTTTTACATTTCTGACTAATAACCACGCCTCGCACCCATACAGCACCAACGGAACTACAATACCATCAAAAATACCCATCTTTGTCCTCATACACAGTGATCTCTCTCCTTCCATATATTCCTCAGTGCGCCCAAGACTTTTGTCCTCCCTTCCACCCTGTGGTACACTTCACCTCTCGTCCTATACCATACCCTTTCCCAGGTTTCTAAAACACTCACTTCCTCCAGATTCCCTCTATTCAAACTCTCACTCTAAGCAATCCTACCAAACTTAATAGCTTTACTTTTATTCATATCAAAACTCGCAACTTTCTCCTCTCTCACACTCTCCCAAACTCAGACACCAGGTTCTGCAGTTTCTCTCTCTAGTCTGTCACCAGAGCCGTGTCAACAACAAACAGTAACTGACTCACCTACCAGGGCCCCATCCCCATTCCCAACAAACTGCAGACCCGCTACTCTCTCCAGAACCCTCGCATTTACCTTCTTCACCATGGTGACTTCAGACACCCTTGTCGAAGACCCCTGGCCTTCAAATTGTCCCTAACACTTTGTAGGTGTTATATAATTTTCGGTTGGTGCATGTAGCTTGGAGTTGACGGTCTTAATGACCGTGACAATTAGTAGGAATAAAGCCCAAGGAACCAACCAACCAATCTTAAACCACTCGTCCTCCTCTCTTCCTGCTCGCACACACTCCTTAACTCCTTACTCTCTTGATAGAAACTTTTCACTGCCTCTCGTAGCTCCCCTCCCACATCATGTATTTTTAACACCTTCCACAAACCATCCCCATTAACCCTCTCATACGTTTTCTCTAGATCCATAAGTGCCACATACAAATGCTTCTTTTTCTCTAAGTATTTCTCTCCCAGATTGAATACAACCAACATCTAATCCACACATCTTCTTCCACTCCTGAATCCACAATGTTCCTCCATGGTGTGATGTTCTATCCATGCCACTAACCCACACCCCCATACAATTTACCGGGTACACTAAACAAACTTAATCTCTGAAATTCGAACGTTTACTTCTGTTCCCTTTGTTTTTATAAAGTGGCATTTTGCAGGCATTCCGTCAATCCTCAGGGACCTGATCTTGAGCCGTAAATAGACTAAACTCATAACTAACCTAACAACAGCACTATAACCCTTTTTCTGGAGAAATTCAACTGCAATCCTATCCATTCCAGCTGCTTTGCCACACTTCGTCTTCCGCAAGACATTCACTATCTCTTCTCTTTCCACCAAACAAAACATGACTCTCGCTTCGCATAACTCCACGTCCTAAACACCCCACATTTGCCACCTTATCATCTAACACGTTTAACATTCCTTAAAAATACTCACTCCATCTTCTCTTTCCCTCTTCTTTTTATGTTACTACTTCCCTATCTGCTCCCATTTGCTCTTTTGATCTCCTCACACGTTTGTTGATATCTTCTCACCCTAACTTTTCTTTGCCCTATTTTTTAGACCCTGCATCTTCCTCTTGACCTCCTGCCGTTTGTTCTTGTAGACCTCTCAATCAATCGCACTCCTTCCCTGCAGGTAACTCCCACACAACTCTCTTTTCTTTTTTTCACTAACAACGTTATTCCTAATCCCACGACTAACAACCCTTTCTGACATGCCTATATCCAACTTTTTGCGTGTCTCACACTTCTTCCGCACATATAAATTACTTCTCGTTCCTTACTCCAGTTTCGTTTACTCTAACCTTTCGTCATTATTCACCCAATTTCTCCCGGTTTCTCCTACTACACTCTTCCCACTCATACTATGTCCTCTTTGCCTCTACAAATCTCAATGATTATTTCCACGTTTTCCGGCTGTAATTTTACCAGCAATTCAGAAGATTTAGATACCTCAACTCTAGTTAAGGGAAAACGACAAGTTTGAACAACCGGAAAGTAGAACCCACTGCTTGAAGAAAACTCATAAATCTGAATCTATTTATAAGGGACAAGATCATCCCTGGGAAAATAAGGACCTCAGTTTTCAGACCGACCTTCACGTACGGCCTTAAATTTCTAGAAGAAAAGTGACCTTCACGTAGCATAGGTGATGATCTTCATATTGATAAAAAGCGGAACAAAACTTCACCGGTTACGAAATGAAGAAATACGGAATGAAGCACTGGTTGAGCAAATACTTTCATCGACTGACTGAGGACAATTGTAATGATACGGGCACCTGAAGAGGATAGAAGGGCCAGGATACCAGCCAGGAAACGGTCAGTGGGCAGCCCAGACAAAGAAGGAAACAAAACTTCGAAGATGTCTTCATAAAAAGGGGGGATTCGAGGTGGTCAATTACCGAGACTGCGTTGTATGGAGGGAATGTAATAAGCTGAGAAGAGTGACAAACAATGTCTTTACCGTGCACCGGTTGAGGTCAGAATTCTTACCAGCACTAAGAAAAGGTTCGGCCACATCCGCAATCTGTATTAGCAACTTTCGAAAACAACGCTGAAGTAGCAGCAGCAGCAACAGCAACACTAAGACTACAGATGCCAGCACAGCAGAACCAGGAACAATAACAATAACAATGGTGTCTATGGCTGCCTAAGCCGTAGCAACAGTGACGACAATGCCAGCAGCAACACGGAGCAGAAGAACCGCTCTGACAACAACCCTTGAGACGCTGTAAGGGAGCGGGAGAAAAAAACCGCGTTATCAACAATTAGTTGAACCCCCTGCCGACCCCCTAGAGCACCTGACTTCACCCGCACATCACAACGGCTCCCCCAACCACCCCCAACCCCGCCACCTCCACCACTCCCACCACCGCCCAGGTCCCACCGCGCCCCGGGACCCAGCAACGCGTAACTGCCCCCAGGTCCGGGACCCCTCCCGAGTTTCGCCAATTTATCGATTCTTCGACGAAACTTGATACTTTTGAGACCCAGTAGAAGGGTTTTATTTTCTTTTTTTTACTTTTCTTAACCACCTTGTTTGGCGTCGTTTGATCGTTACTGGCTTACACATCCTACGCAGTCATCCCATTTTTTTTTTTTTTTTTGGGGGGGGGGGGGATTAAGGCCGTAGGTGACTGGGTTTGCTTGTGGTACATGTCTGTGGTTGGGGGAGACGTGGGTCCTGGGGAGAATTTTTACAGTAACATAGTGTTACTAAGGTCCATTCTTTTCGGTAGTTTAAAGTTAAAAATATGAATATTTGAGATTTCCCGGTTATCATTCATACTGGTATACAATATCAACACTTCTCCAGCTACCGTGATAGACATACACACACACACACACACACACACACACACACACATATATACGAAACAATATTACTTTTCAGACATCAGTAGACGTGACACGACGCATCTACCACTATCCTTGCTGCACTGTGTTATTCACAGTGTCACTGGAACACTATGCTATCCCCGCAGTGTCTCTCCTGCTAACATTGTTCTGGCCACACTGCTCTAACATGGCTAACGCGGCCTTGGTCATAATGCTACATCCACACTTTCCTAGCGAAGCTGGTGTACTCCAGTCTCAACCGAATTATCCTGTCGACATTGATCTGGCCACATCCACTAGTCACAGTAGCTTTCACTGCTATCCTGGCCACATCCATTAACATCATAACCACCACCATTCTGGCTGCATTCACACCTTCCTGGCCACACCCATCACCATTCTGGGAACGCCCATATTGGCCACATCCACCATCTTCCTGGCCACACCCATCACCGTCTCAGCCACATCCATGACCACAGTGGCCACACACACCACCTTCCTGGCCACATCCATCACCGCCTTGGCCACATCAATGACCATACTGGCCACACCCATCATCGTCTTGGCCACATCTATGACCATCCTGGCCAAACCCACCACCTTCCTGGTTACATCCCCACACCGTCTTGGCCACATCCATTACTGTCCTGGCCAAACCCATCACCATGGGTGGGAAGGAGCCTTCTTCTCAACTATCTCGTCTCCATCTATATAGACTATGAGAATTTAGGATCCTGTTACTGTCCTCCACCAGGTAAGCTCGTCATAGACAATCAGGTCTTCTGTAAACTGGCTTTCCCATGTTCTCCCGTGGACCTCGACCCATCACCCTCCTCGGCCATATTCACAGACTAGTTCAGTGTTGCTTCTTTGTTGATAATACCTTCATCAAGGGAGGACTAAAAAAAAGATAATCAAAATTTCATCTGTACATGTTCGAGTGTTTTAAGGGAACCTGAAGAGATGTACCTCATTCCTTTTTCAATTTAACGAAAGAGGTTCTCCTGTCGTATTAAAAATCCTTGAATAAAGGAGCGAAGTCTAAAGGTGTCTTTACATACATAAATGAAGAGAGAGAGAGAGAGAGAGAGAGAGAGAGAGAGAGAGAGAGAGAGAGAATTCTTACCAGTACTTACGACAAAATTGTTTCCGATAGCCGAACTAGCGCGTAGCACTCACCGCAAGAAAATATAGAATTACATGTAACGATTCCCGTGAGTAACGCGTTGTCAGCTGTTATGAATGAACGGCGAGGATGCATGTTCGAAAGAGAGTAAAAGCAAAAGAAGAAGAGGAGGAGGAGGAAGAGGAGGAGGAGGAAGAGGAGGAGGCCGACGCCCCACAGCGTCCAGATTTCCACATATCCACGAACATATTTCGACGAATACTTTGGACATGAAAAAACTCAGACAGTGACCGCGAAGGATTTTAACGTCTTATGTGTCTACACTGCCCTACACTGCTTTACATTGCCCTACACTATTCACTGCTCCAAACTGCTTCATCGATTTTACTAATAATTACACAGCATGATGTAACACAGAGAAAACTCAAGACTAGAATGTCATTAAGAACAACGCACGGCGTTTATACAGTACACTGTACGGAATGTATACAGTATACTGCATGGCGTGTATACAGAACTCTGCACGAGGTGCATACAGAAGACCTGATGGTGCGTATACAGAGTACTGCAAGGCGTGCATACAACACACTGCATGGCGTGTATACAGTACACTGCACGGCGTTTCTTTCATGTTCTACAGACATTTTACATCGCAGACTTCATCACAAAAGCAATTAGAAAACTCATTTTTTTTAAAACGTTTATCGTTTCCCGCATTATCGACGTAGGGCCAGCGAAAGAAGAAAGACCGGGCCCACTTGCTCATATCAGTGCTCTAGCCTGCATGTGTAATGCCCTGAAACAAGAGCCCCCTGTCCACAACCAAACTTTACAGACCTCTCCGTGTTCTCCCCTGTCCACTCCATAAGCTCTGGTTAAGCCTACTCAGAATATGTCATTCCCAATACTGAGTACTTCAACGATCCAATTCGCTCAGTCTCATGCACGACACTAACCTTACTGAATGTTCAAGGTCCAGTAACACAAAGTCGCTTTCAATCCATCTTTCCATCTCCTTCTCGATCTCTCCCTTTCTCTTGCTCCCTTTATTCTGACACGTATGTCCCCTTAGTCTCTTTTCACCCGGCTTGTCTGTATGTCTAAATGATTTTTGTACATTTTCGGCCGCTCTTTTAATCATACTATCACACCTCTCTCTAACACTGTCATTCCTTACACGATCAACCCTCCTGACGCCGCATATTATCCTCAGGTATTTCATTTCCAACATTTGCCACCTTCCGTTCTCTTGCATCAAGGGCCCAAGATTCAAACCCATACAACGCAGTCGGAACTACTATACCACCAAGCATGCCATGCTCATCTTTGCCCTCACAGACACTGACCACTTCTTCCACACACTCCTTAATACCCTTACGACCTTAGCCCACTTTCCCACCCAAAAATTCCAATCGCCGCCATGTCCACTCTCAGGTATCTAAAGCGTGTAAAGCACTCCATTTTACTCATTCAAACCCAAACTCAAACCAACCTGTCTCGCCCTCATGGCAAACCTCGTTACTTTACTGTTTTTTACATTAACGCTTAACTTTCTTCTTTCACACATTGTTCCACACTCAGAAATCAGCTTCTGCAGTTTATCTTTCGAGTATGCCAACGCCAAAACTTCTGTAAACAGCATATGACACCCCCCAACCCCCCTCCCCCTCCCATTCCATCACAATACAGTATACCGGCCCTTATCTCCTTGACCTCTGTATTTACCTTCCTCACCATCCCATCCATGAACAGATTATACAGCCAATGTAATATCACATGCTCTTGAGGCAGATTCATCTCCATTCTGAACCACTCATTCTCATCACTTCCTACTCGCACACATGCCTTATTGTCGAGATAAAGACTGATAACCGCAACTATAGAAGCTTTCCTCCCACTTTCCATACCTATGGGTGATTCTTTTTTCCCGGATACAAACAAATCTTTTTAATTAAATAACGTTTCATAATATCCATCTTCTCCTGGGAGAGATTTGTACGTGTTTTTATATTCATCTGTCTATCTACTTATCTATACATCTATCGTCAGTAGTTCCTTATCCACTTATAAAGGGTGCATTAAATGCATACAGGAACGCACTTTTTTTTGGACTTTACCCAGTAGTACAAGAGCCCCAAGCCTCGTCCCGGCAGGTTGGCAGAGAACGGAGTACTTCCAGCACCATGGAACAGATTTACTCTTTAGAAAATATGAAATAAATTTGAGATTACGGTGACCTCCTTAGATTTTACCTGAGAGATATTTTGAAGGCAGTCCAGGGAACTTTGTTTGATGGTTCGATCTTTATGTAAGAACGAGTGAAATAAGTATAATTATTGATCCGTGACGGATTTCGAAAGAAGACAAGAAATCTAAAAATTATATTTCGGATTTCGCTGTTTCGCTAGTCCCTAGTGCAGGTTGTTTAAAGAATTCCAGAATCACAGGTACGTTTTCCTTGTTTTCTCAATGTGTTCATCATCATCATCATCAAAATTTTCTCTCTACAATTTCCCGTTTTCTTCTCTTCACTCAAAACCCTGTTATTCTATTGGCTCCATTATCACAGTCTTTCCACCCACTCTTTCTCTTATGCACTGTGTGGTCCATGTCTCCAACGTACGTCTCATCTCTCTTATTCTTTACTCCACTGTTCTGTCTTCAAATGTCTCCCTCTGTCTCATCCTCTTCTCTGGGCTTTTATCTCCAAATCTCTTTCTTTGGTCTCTGTCTCTTTATCACTATCCGCTCCCTTTGCTAATGGAATATTTCCTTTCATTACTTGTCTAACAGTCTTTTTCTCTACCTCTTTGCTACATCTTTATCATCCCCATCTTCCCGTCACACTCCATTATCTTCCTCTCCTTCTGTTCTCCTCTCTGTACATGCCATTCACAAGAACTGGAGTGTTTCTGTTTCCTTTCCTTTCCTCTTTCTGCCACATCGGCAACCGCTTTTCCCTTTACCTCCATCCGCTACGCCGGCAATTTTTCTCTCTTTCCCTCCGTCCGTTCACGCCACCGTCAGGCCTGTGTATTTCTCTCACCGTTGTCTCACCCACTGGAAGTCACGGCCTCATCCTCCTCCTCTTCCTCTCGCTAGAAATGTTTCCCAAAGTCCCTCATATCTTCTCATTCTTCGGTATGCTACGAGCTGCTCCTCCTGCTGCTCCTCTTCACCTACGTCACCTTCACCTGCTCACTCCTCCTGCTGCTGCTGCTGGTCCGGCGGAGGTAAACAAGCCAGTGTAAAGAGGGAGGGAGCAGGTCCACCAATCGCGCGGTGATCGCCTATAAACTTGTGGTCGTATTTACCCCGTGGTCACATCGGGGAGTCTTGTCCAAGCCTGGTTAATTTACCACCATAATCGTGTTTGGCGGCAGCGCTCGCTTATGCTCCTGCTGCTGCTCCCGCTGCTGCTTCCTTCATCCTCACCCAGTTTGTAGGATTCGGTTTACAGTTCAATAGGTGTTTTGTTAAGGCAACGAGGGAGGCCTGTAGAGGCGGAGGGTCGGGCCAATGGCTTCCTTCCTACCCCCGGACGGTGGAGATGTGTGACGCGGTCGTCGCTCATGGCGAGGCCCTTCTAAAATATGTTCAGGAATGGTGCTGATTATATGCCATATTAATCTATTTCTAAAGGCGATGTTTATCAAAATATATGCATCCATTACAGAAAGGACGGAACTCTTTAATTCGTGTTGAGAGCCGTGGCAGCAATGGTTAAAAAAAAAAAGTTTTGAAGGATGTTGTAATATGTGTTACTTTAATTACTGGTCTCGATATCAGCAACAGTCGACGAGGCTTGTTCGACTACCCTAAACATGTCCCAGAGGGGTCGGGCGAACTATGTGAAACAAGTCTGAGGCGCGTGAAACATTTCGGACACAGTGGGCAGGCTGACGCGAACACACAGGTACACAGCTACTGGATGTTGTAACCCCGCGTCCCAGCGTCTTCCGCTGGCTATGGTCTTGGCTTTACGTTTTTATTTAAGCTTTGGGGCTATGGGCATTATTTACTTCCAGTATGAATTCAGTTACTAGAATAAGTGGAATCTGTAATTGCATTTGGAACTGTCGCCTTGCAAGACGTAATGGTTCAAAGTCTCGTCTAGTGATTCGTCGACACTGTTCAGAAGAATACGCTCAAAAAGCGAGATTATTCCAATAAACAGAATTATTCTAACACGCAAAAAGGTAAGAAAATAAAGAAAATCTTCTTTACATAAGATACAAACATTAATCAATTGGTGCTGAAGGTACTCTTAGCTTTAATAAATATTTACACAGGAGAGTTCTGAAAAACACAAAGCTGTCGATCGAATCTTGTGTTTGTTTGTGTGGACGCACTGGCGGTATCTCCTCATGACTGACGAAAGATAACTTACAACTTTCTACCTTGTTGATCCAGTTCCTTGCAACGCTATTATCTACATCAAGAACGTGTTGATTTTCAAAAATCGTTGACTTGTATGGCACAATTCATTGTTTCACTTACTGTTTTATCATTTCTTTTTTTTTTTTTTACCCTAATAGTTTATATGTTTCAATAACACGTCTGGTTACGTATTTTTCATGAAGTATTGATTCATCTTTCACCTCATTTTTGTTTGTGTCATATCTTCACATGTAAAGGTACGTACGTACAGTGCAGATATACTATACATACACTCACATGAAGACCATAGCCCTACACACCAATACATACACAGATATGCATTCGCAAAAAAACTTACCCTAGAATATATATATAGAGACACTCAACCACAGACACACACACACACACACACACACACAAGCACGCAGATACACACTCCATCAACTATACATAAAAAAACAGCATACACTCACTCAATCACACATACATATACATTCACACAACATAAACTCCCTTAACCACACACACACACACACACACATAGCCACACATACACTCACACGCACAAACACACTCAACCACACATTACACAAACACACACAAACACAGCACACACTCAGTCAACCACACACACACACACACACACACACACACACACACAACACACACACACCTGGGGATTAATGGCAGGAGTGCACCATAGATACACCCTCATCCCCCGGCAGAAATATACGAGCCCTCCACCTCTATATAAACAAGATGACGCGGCCACTCGTCCGATTGCTCTCTCGCCGACCTTGGTCTCCGCCAGCGGTTAGGCTATAATGTCCACCCCACCACACACGGGGTATAATGGCCGGGGTCTTGGTTACAGAAATATCATAGCCTGATACTTCAAGCAACAGTTATTAATGCTCGCAGGGGTATGGGTGAATCTGAGACATTTGTGAGGTCGCCTGTGCCTTTCCTTCTTCCCCGATGATGGAGGACGAAATTCTAAAGATAAACATCACAACTTCGTCCTTGTGGGCTTCGGGTATCAGATAATTTGCTGATGTATGTGACTCTATGCATCAGACTTGCAATGTGGAGGGGGCGACCCCAGAGCAACGGGTGTACTCAGTGTCATGAACTGGCTGCACACAATGGCCGTTGTCTTTTCAAATACCACACTGACGACAGGCCACGCCACGCGTCCCTTACCCAAACGCAACCTTAACTAACGTAAGACGAGAGATGGTTCAAAACGCCCGTAACAGGGGATGAGAAGGATGTCTGACGTATGATAGAGAGGTGTTACGAGGAAGGGCTGGTCGCTGTTCGGTAGTTTAAGGCCACCTCGTCAAAGTGTTTACGTCATAAATCTATCCCTGTGAAGCTCCATAACCATAAAAACCACAGCCCTAATTAGGCAGATAATCTGTACTGGAAGAGACGTGGCTGGTGCGTGCCAGTACCCAGGAGATACCAGCTCCCGCCGGGGATTTAAGATTATTTCTGACTGAAACTGACAGCCGAGCCCAGGACGCCTAACATCCGGCATTATCGACCTTTTGTATACACAACCTCCGCCACCTTGTGGTGGTGACTCCGTCCGCTGCGGTACTGACTCCACCACTTGCGTTGTTGGTTCCGTCCGTTGTGGTACTGATTCCACCTCTTGTGGTGCTGATTCCGTCCGTTGTTGTATTGATTCCGTCTCTTGTGGTGTTGGTTCCGTCCGTTGTGGTATTGATTCCATCTCTTGTTGTGTTGATTCCGTCCGTTGTGGTACTGACTCCACTTCTTGTAGTGTTCCGTTCGTTGTAGTACTTACTCCACCTCTTGTAGTAGTACTGATTCCACCTTTTGTAAAGCCGACTCCACCTCTTGCAGCGGTGATTCAGCCTCTTTTAGCGTTGACTCCGCCTCATATGATACTGATGACGTCTCGTATAGTGCTAACCCCGCCTCCAGCAGTGCTGACTCCACCTCTAAAACGTTCACACCGCCTCTTGCGGTGCTGATTACATCTCCCATGATGCTAACTCTACCCCTTAGAGTAAGATTCCGTCTCTGGCAGTGGTACCTATGCACATCTCATAGTAGTGACTCCGTCTCATATAGTGCTGACTCCGCCTCTTATAGTGCTGACACATGTCTGTATTACCGACTCTACCTCTTACAGCGGTGACTCCGCCTCCTACAAGCGAAACTCCGCTTCTTATAGCACTGAACCCACCTCTTGCAGTCCAGCCTCCGTCTCTCATAATGCTAACCCTTCCTTTCACGACAGTGACCCTGCAAACTGCAGTATGACTCCGCTCATTATGGTAATGACCTCGCCCCCGTCAGTGTGATTCCCCCAGCCCCTGGCGTACTAACCTCTTTACCATCTTATCTTTGCTTATAGTGCTATGCTAACCGTCATGGCATCCTCCCTACCCCTTTTAAAGCCATCCCCATTCTTATAGTACTATCACTGACCCTTACAACGCCGTCCCCACTCCTACAATACTAAACCTCCTCCTTATAACACTATCCACACTCTCACTGTATCATTCCTGCCTCTCATAGTCTTATAGCACTGTCCCTCTCTCCTTATAGTGAAGAACCTCAAATGGCCTCGCCCTAGATATCAACTGTGTATCAGCGGCCAAAATGTCACTTCCGTTACCATCGGTTTTAGTTGAAATAATCCTCCTGCTCCTTGAGGAAGCATATAGGGGAAGCCTTTGCCATAGGTGGGAAATACTGCACCACTCCCAGATCTCATACCATATCACAGACGATCTGTTATGTTCCTCACGAACTTTTAAGAAATAACGATTTTTCTTTCAATAAAACAGAGCAAACATTTTCCATTTCTAGGGGAGTTCGAATCCACGAGGCATTTTATTATGGTGTGATTCCCGCTTTTTTTTTTTCCCAGTTTCATCACTACAACTGTTGCGCCAGATGTAGATTAACGAACCGAACATGGCCCAGTGATACTTATACGAACACATGGAAAATTAACCCTACGTAATGATTTCATGAACGAATATTTTCAAGTAATTATCTTCATTTACTTATATATCATTACGGTTCACTGATCCATTTTTTTTTTCTGTTTACAATTTTGGTGCAGTTCGAATACTCAAGGTCAGGTGTTGGTCCACGACAGTGAGACTTGCGCACCCGCTTGCTCACTTTACAAAACTGGAGAGAATAGTTGGGACTGCTGAAAATTAATCTTATCTCTTAGTTAACAGTAAGAGTATCTTCCAAAATGATGGCTGATGAGTGAAATGAGTGAAAATCTAAAGCATTCTTACATGTGCTTTGGATACATCTCACGGCTAGGAACCTGCGTTTCACAGACAATAAATCAGATCGAAGAAAAGCGGGATATTCAAAAGCTTCTCTTGCTGTAGGGATATCATACGCGGAATCTATCCTCCATGTTACCATGAATGGTTTAAGCTCATAATGAATTGCATCGTTGTGTAATTTAGCATAAACACTACGTATCCAATATCAAATTTCCCAGGCGGTAATAATGTATTTCTGTATTTCATAATAAATAATTCGTATGGGAGAAATATTCCAACTAAGGTGTATTACCCAGGTCTTCACCGTCACCTTTAGAATTGTTTGATATATGGATACTCGGCAAAACCTTGTATATATATATATAT
>JAYMFT010131921.1:0-13013 GCA_038088735.1 Panulirus argus | reverse complement strand
GGGAGAGAGAGAGAGAGAGAGAGAGAGAGAGAGAGAGAGAGAGAGAGAGAGAGAGAGAGAGAGTCCTCCGTAGAAATGACAGTTAGCTCGTATACATGTATCAGTCTTCAGTGCCAACGACCTGCTATACATGTACCTCTCCTCATACATAACCAGTATCCTGAACAACAGTCAAGTCACATCGAACTTTCAGTCGTACACAGACCTACGTACCTTGACAGCTGCTCCTAGTTCTACCAGTAACCTGATATTACAAGGTGTGGAGGTTAGACGAGGCCGACCTTACTTCTCGAGCCTTCATTCAATTCTCGAGGCTGGCCTTACATGTGGAGGAACATCAAGCCAACAGAGCATGCATTTTCTCTCGAGTCTGGCCCTAAGTTGTAAGGCTACTCCCTGTTGTCCAGGGCGGCCCATGACCTGAAGGCTGGCCAAGGTATGTGCTCGAGACGAGCTCTGCTTCTCGAGGCCAGCCCGTCACTGACATGAGGGCCTAAAAAATTAACCCTAATCCAAGTTTTCTACAACAAATCCCGACCTCATGAACAAGAAACGAGCCACTGAATCAGCCTGTGGTCTTCGCTGATGGATTCCATTTTTTTTTTTCTAATTCACCCGCAGGTGTCGAGTTTATCCGGATATCTCGTCGATGGACGTCAAATCCCTGCAGTGTTGTGGTCGGCGGTCGGAGATACCAAGGCTGGTCGGCCACACTCCATGTGTCATCCTGCAGGGATGTGGGAGCGCCGCCCCTCACCCCACGTCCGCTGCCCTACATGGAAGGTAATTATACCATGAGAGGCAGGCGGTGCTGTGCCTGATGCCCGCCCGCCACAATCGCAGCCACTACTCACCATGCATGTCAGGACGCTGCTAGACGCCCGTGGTCAGCATACATAAGTTCCGGTGAGGAGAGGTGTGGTGGGGTACGGCGTAATGGGAAATGGTGCAGTGTTATGAGTTACTGTGCGATGTGGCGTGTGTGTGTGTGTGTGTGTGTGTGGGGAGTGAGCTGGTACAATGTAATGTGGTTATAGGTGGGTGTGGTGCAGGATGAAGGGGCCCTGTGGATGTGTCGTGGTACAGTGGCATGTGGAGTGTGGCGCCCCGCAACCCGAGGCACCTACGGCGTTCCGAGCATCAAGTCCCGTCATCACGAAGAACTTTCGTCGTCATATACGTGTCTGAGTAACCCTATGACGATGGCTACAGTCGCCGAACTAATAGTGCCAAGTTCTAATCGACAAAGGGGGTCTAGTTGACATAACTCTGCCGTTATACCTATAAAGAAAGGGAAAAGATGGAGCGCTAACTCTGACCTTGAACCCCGACCGTCCTGTGGCGAAGTCTGAGTAACATGGACGACTCAAGTCACGTCCCAAAACTCAGTCACATCCCAACACCACAGAGGTGTATAGCCGGCGTTCGCGGGGATCACACGCACGTACACACAACTTGCGTTTCACTGCTGCCTACCTTCACAAAGACACCAGATAAACTTAGACAGCTTCATAATGAAATCACGAAATCAATCTGTGCGTCACTTGGCTCCTCCTCGACCGCTTTACTAACCAGCCCACCGTCGGGAAACTCGACCCGACGCCCAGATACCAATCCCGCCGCAGGAGGCCGACCAGATCCAAGGCCCACTGCAATACACGACGCGTTTTTCGCTGTTAGTGCTTGATCAGGCACACCACACAGAGAGAGAGAGAGAGAGAGAGAGAGAGAGAGAGAGAGAGAGGGAGGGAGGGAGGGAGAGCTCGGTATTACTGTCCTTCTCCTGAAGAGTCGCATGTCAGATTTGTCTCTCCCAACGCTGAATGCATTTACGGAAATCTTCACTTAAACGGCAATAGTCAAACAATATGCCACTTATAAATAATTCTAAGAACCGACTTAACTCAGCAGTTTCCAGTATCCGGGGAGCAACTCTCGCCTCCCGACGTTAAACACCTCTTTAGGCAACACCACGGGCGTCATAAACATTACCACACGGATATACACAGGCAACATTATGCACACAGGAATATATACATTATGAAAATTATAAACACATTCACACACACAAACACACACACACACACACACTGGGAATTAGAAACTAATACATGAAATGAAACCTGATCTAACTTTCCTTCGGGCATGAAGACAGAGCCAGGACCCAAGGCTCCGAACACTGACTGTGATGCAACATTTGTTAAGCCAAGCGAGTGATTATGTTTACCTCACATCCCGGGCAGTCAAAGAAGCACATCTCAGCCTCGCCGCTTTGCCATCACGACCAACACTCCATCTCGCCCTCCAAGGCCAGACCAATTATTTTCTCATCCATTGCTTGTATCAATAGCAATTTGACTATCGACGGCCGGGACGTGGCTGGGTTGCATGCCCCGTCTCCTCGCCCACCACACACACGCAACGCTGGCATTACCCGCTACAAACAAGGGACTCCACGATATGAGAAGTTTAAGATGCTGTCAAGGAAGAGACCGAATTATGAAACGCCAACACAAGAGCTGTACTTACGCAGGACACACATACACACACTAGTCCTGATCCTCGTAAAGAAGCGCCGTTTAGGAAGCTCCTTCGTTCTACCACACAGCTATAATGTTTGTCAAACACAAAGAAAAAAGCGTAAAGCAACCAGTGTTGAGAATCCGTGCTCACAAAAACTGGCCCACCAACATCCTGGCGTGATAAGAACAAGGGAGGCCCAGAGGTGACACCAGGGCACAGGTGCAGCAGTTCTCCTGCAGGACAACAGCTGACTAAGGGGCAGGAGAGGTACAGAAACACACAAGCGCCTGAGGAAAGTACTGTAAGGCATGTGCAAGACGCACCCGAGTTGCAACTTACTCGACACCCTGCTGTTTACCTGGGCGAGGATGTCTACGGTTCACTATATCCATCATGCTCTTGGCTCTTGAAACCAACCCATCTGGACCCGACTCGCCCAACAGACACAGGAACCACCACCACCACCACCACCACTCTAGAGGGTCCACCACCTCTCTCTCACCATCCAGGCATAGCTTAGCGCAAAACACGCAGGACTCTTCCTTGTCACAACTACATCTTCTATCCTCGTCCTCTTGATCTTAACGACGCATTTAGAGCGACCCTCAACCCTCCTCAACTATCATGACTTACCTCATCCAGAACCAAAACAGCTACCGTACCTCACACGCCAGTGCAGCTGTGGTCCTCACTGTACAGTGCAATGTGACAACAGAACCATCGCAACGTACGACTTGACAACATGGCCACCCGACGGGTCTCCTAGGCTACGTACCTCCCGTCACCTGGCCTCCAGTAGAATAATAACAACTGGTTCTGGTAGGTTGTGCACCAGGCTGCCTAGTGCCCTCTAGCCACCTGGTAAATACAAGGTATACTCCTCCCCGTTAGGGATACAGTCACCAATCCCACCCGGCCACAGTGCCTCCAGCCATGCAACCTGTCCACTGCCCGGTCACGCCTCACTCCTGGGATGATATCACTATAGCTAGCAGCGTCTAAATTATCGCTTACATATGTACTTTATATATATATTCCTTCTGATACACGGGGAAATTAAACACGATATGTTCCCAAGTGCACTTTCGCGTAATGATCACATCATCAGGGGAGATACATAATGGAGAACTATGTTAGTTGATACACTAGGAAGACACGTAACGACGACTCCAGATATGTATCAGGTTTGTGCGACCGACTCCGGACGAATGGCACATCATCAGCTACAAAAACAAGGAACACATCCCTCTCATACTGACAGACTAACTACCATACACAAGGATGAGTAAACCGTAAAGATAAAAACTCTTGGAGAGAAAAAAAGAACAGCACTTGAGAACCAAAACACTGAGTTCGTTATCCCTGGCTCAGAACGTAAACAAACCGGAGCGGCCTTCCCTGCTCGCCTTAGGTGTTTATGACTCTTCCATCACAGCTGTTATCACATCCACTAAGCGCTCCTTTTAAACGTCGTTCCCAATATCATCCATCCGATTTTTTTTTCCCCCAACATTTACTTACCCTCAATACCGAGCCACAGAGCCGAGCGCTGAGGAGGGGAAAAAGTGCGCAAAACACTTCAACTCTCTTGGCAGCGGAGAGCAGACTTTTGGACCCCATGCCCTACACGAATTACAATTTTTAAACCAACCATTTCAAGAGTTTCCTGTCAGTCCTCCCTGTGTCATACGTCTGGGCTCTACTGTCTCGTGTGCCACATAAATAGCAAGACAAGTAGCCTGGTGTGTCAACAGCAGAGGCTTCAGGCGGGGCTAGTGTTGTGACAGCCCACGCGACGGGCAACCCAGTAGTGGTTGTACTATGGCACGGCGCGACGCCCTGGCCAGCCTCAAGACCAGACCCTTTAAGCATACTCGGTATGGTGGTCGGTCAAGCTTCAGTCACTCCTGATATTTACGTCTGGGCTGGCCATCCCCCCCTGACACGCCTCCGTCCATACCACGCTGGCTTTACGGCTGGACACGCTTCCGTCCACACCAGGGATGTACAGTTCATTGCACAAACACACACACACAGAACCTTCCTATTGTGTTGTACTGATGAATAACTTTACCACAGTCTTCAAACACTCTAACCCTGTGATTCAGGAATATACATATTTGTTTCTTAAATTCCCTACAGAGATTGTACAGTCTTTGTCTGAGAAATCAAGAGAATTCTTATTTCTCAACGACAGAATGCAGTTTACGATTTGTTAAACCTGCAATACATATCAATCTTTTTCCTCACAAACTTCGATTCAAACATGAGACCCAGTGAAGACAGCAAAGACTCCCACTAATAAATCTATGAACAATATTCTACAACATTCGAACAATCCGTTTTCCTCCAAAACACCAGTACGAATTCCAGAGCAGGATCTCCTACGGTCACCCTGACCAGCCGCCAGGTCTCCTGGGTCAACCACGTCGTACATAATTCATTACGTTTCACAATTCTATATTACTCAAGAAACAATACATATGTAAACAAGAAGTAATTCATTTTTATTTTCCACACACAAGAAATGAATACATTCTCGAGCGTCATGTGCATGACGTTGAAAAATACAATTTGTACAAAGTAAACATCTCGGTAAACCAACAAGAAAAAATCAAACATTGTTTCTCAACTTGCACGAAAACTGATAATAACTGTACGTATGAGTGTAAGAAAATAATGATCACACACGAGGTGGAACATATCATTACTGCTTGCCAACACCTAGCACTTTATCCATCGCTGATTTCTTCATCTTCGACTAAGTAGTCTTTGTCTTCTGATTCATTAAGCTGTCTGTACCTGTACCCCAGTGACTCGGGCACCTGGAGCAACCCCCAGCATCACATACGCCACATGTATTTTAAAACAGTTTTCCCTGAACCTTCCAAAGGAATCACTTCTCGTGTTCCTCACGCGATGAACAATGCCGAACCCCCGACTGTGTACACTCGTCTCTCTGTAAATATTCAAAAACTTCTGCCTTTCACCGATGTTAATCCTCACACCGCACCGTCTTCCACTCCAGTAAGGGATTACCTTCGCCCGGAGACTAGGGTCCGGAACTGCCAGTAACAGAGGAGGAGAGCCTGCAGCCGGTGCCAGCAGGTCAGGAGCAGCACCAGCAGGAAACACCTGCTGCATGTCTCTAGCTCTGGTCTTCCCCCTGGGTGACAGGCTTACCGTAGATGAAAATATCGATTTTTCTTTTTGTGTTTTGTTCTGAGCGTTCTTAGAAAATCCATATCACTACCTTCCACGATGCCAAGAGTGGTCATATGCTTAAACCAGATGAGAAATTTTCCTTTTGTTCATTACACTAATTTCCTCGAATTACACACACACACACACACAAAAAATTAACTAACATATACCTGTCTCAAGAAGCGCACCTGCAGCACCCAGCACGGTTTTCCGAGAATATATTTCCAGTGTCGCTTTTGTGAATTTCTCGCCGAGGTCAAATTCTCCACTTTCCGTCACCAGTTACTTGAGCGTCCAGCCTACAACCACTGGAAGCAGGGCTACTGAGGTCCTGCCTGACCCACCACCACTCCCGCCGCAGCCGAACATCTTCACTACCGAGACTCGGGTCCTGGTTCTCTCCACCCGTGCCACACTAACTGCCTGGAACCATATTATACAAACTTCCTCTATACGAAGGGAAATTTTCTCTCTCTCTCTCTCTCTCTCTCTCTCTCTCTCTCTCTCTCTTATCAGCTGATCTCGTCAACGACCCATGCCCCCGGCTATAATGATCCAGGAACCCGTTCCAAACCTGGCCAGAACCACGGACGATCTTGTCACATTCCACCTACGGTGTGGTGCTAACCTATGGACCTTCTCAGCGGAACCCAGTGGGTCCCGATCCCAAAAAAAACCCACTACCTCAGTGGAAGCCAGTGGGTCCCGATCCAAAAAACCCCCCAACACCTCAGTGGAACCCAGTGGGTCCCGATCCAAAAAAAAAAACCCACTACCTCAGTGGAACCCAGTGGGTCCCAATCCAAAAAAACCCTACCTCAATGGAACCCAGTGGGTCCCCATCCCAAAAACCCCTACCTCAGTGGAACCCAGTGGGTCCCAATCCAAAAACCCTCCAAACCACCTCAGTAGAAGCCAGTAGGAGCTAACCAACCGACTCCCCTTCAGAGGGCACCAGTGGACGCTAAATAGCTGGACAGCCATATAAGGTGACGATTAATTCCTGCTATGGACCAGTATGGAGATAATGGAGGCTAGGAGGCAGGAGGTTGGGAGCGGTGAGATATGCCCGAGTGTATGAGAGAGAGAGAGAGAGAGAGAGAGAGAGAGAGAGAGAGAGAGAGAGAGAGGAACACGTGTTGTGTAACATTATCATTTGGCTCTTAGAAACAGCCTGACGGGCCATCTGACAGGCAGCAGACCAGAGACGACCTCCCTTGGTGCGACAGACGAGAGCACTGCCGGGCGTCCGACAACGTCTGGAGGACCATGAGGGCCGTCAGGCTCAACACCCCTCCACCTCCACGTACGGATGATGAGGAAGATCCCCCGGGGGACAAACTTACGTAATGCCAGGAAGTAAAAACTAAGCACAGTGCTCACGAGTTGAACCCCCGAGTCCCACGAACGGGTTCCAGACTCAACACTTTTGCGAGAATCCCTCACACCGAATCGCGACGGATCACGAAAGATGGACATAACGAATAATCATAACACTAATAATACTCACGAAATATCTGGAAAGAAGAGAGTGAATCAGTTCTTGGGCTGAAGCAGTGGGGCATCAAGTACTCCTTCGTATACCAGTCCGAAGGAAACATTTTCTTAACTGATATAAAAATCACTCACAACCACAAGTCACACGGAGACGTATGCAAATTTCCATGGTGCTATTTAGGGCAAGTCTTATTAACATTACGGACAACATACAGCCCGACTACAAGGGTATAGGTCCTTCACATGCAAATGAGGCTAACATCACGATGCAGGTGACCGCCTTAGGGAAAATAACTATCGCTGACGAAAAAAATTCAACAATAAAATTTTAGAGTCAAGTAAAACAGATTGTGATGATCAAGCTTTTGAATCTCACATGACAGCCCAAGACCGATCATACTCCTGCGTCAGCCCTGAGACAGCCCAGGTCTTACTGCATTGGACTGACCATATCCCCTCCATCAGCCTTGAGGCTCAATCAATGCCTTATATACCCACACATATGGTAGACATCCCACGGCGCAGCAATCAACGATGGCCTGCGCGTCTTCCTGGCCCTTCAAGCAGCTCCCCCAGAAGACAGAGCTGGGACACGGGCTGGGGATTACAGGTGTGTTGGTGTCCTTAAAACTGTCAGCAAGGGGGAGGACCTGATCCTGGGTGATCCCCTCCGGCCAGGAACATGTTGCCTCACTCACCCGAAGGGAGGGGAGGACACCATGATCCGGGATTATAACACTACAGGCGACCTATGGACGTGGCAGGTCACAAGGCTGGCCATCTGTAAACCCGGCCTACTGATGATGGCTGGCCCGGGGCCTCTGTGGTGGAGAGTATCCTTGGCTATCGGCCCGGGCCACCTGCCCTGGCGAGCGCGTCCTCCAGCCAAGGATGGGGTAGCACAGTAAGCGACGCGCCAAGCGCGGCTCCCTCACACAACACCTCCTCCTCCTCCTCCTCCTCCCACACTTCTCCAGGAAAGCCGTCAGGACAATAACAACCTCATATCTTAACAACGGAATCTCTAGACGGTGCCAGTGTCGGCCCATCTCTCTCTGACGTCCTGTTCTGATCTAACAATGAATATGTGTGTAACCGTTTCTATGTGTAACTATACACACAAGCCTCACTGTATCATTTCCCTTACGCTTTAGAGAAACCAGGAATGTCACCCAACAACCACGACTGGCCAGACGTCCCCTGCCCACCTGAAACTACAATTTCCCGTGCGGACCAGCTGCTGTGCCCCTCCCTAGTGCCTTCCCCTCTTCCCTGGGAGGCACCACACCACCAGCACCACCCACACGTGGTTCCTCTCTTGTGCGGCACAGGCGGCCACACTCCATCAGAGGCCACAGCAGACACTAAGCGGAGGCTGGACCACACCTCCTGCCCTCTCCTCCCACCCACCCACCCACCTGGCCGCCAGGTATCATGAGTTAGCTCTCAGGTAATTATCTGCCGTTATCTCACAGGTACTGTTGGGTATCTCTCAGCTATTCCGGGGTTATCTCTCAAGTATTCTCGGATTATCTCTATGATATTCTTTGGTTATCTCTCAATACTATCAAGTTGCCCCTGTAACATCGTCCTCAGGACTACTTTCAGTTGGTCAGACTAATCCTTCCCCGTTACCCTGAACTCCCTCTTCTCGTCCAGCCTTCGTCACCTCCCTCGTTGGTTCCTTCCCTCAGGAAGATGCCATCAGTGTCTGGTCACCTCTCGCTGCCTTATCCAGCTCCCAGCTCCTTGCATCCAATATCAAACAACGTAGCTTCTCACTGATGACGTTCACATTCCTCTTAGACACAACTTCGGACTAAGAGCAGGAGGTTGTCTGGTCAGGACCAGTCTGGTATACGAGATGCGTGCCACCTGTCAGCTGTGTCAAGTGGATGACGCCGCCCGTCAGCCTGGGGGACCCGCTGCTCCTGACGGGGCCACACTCCCGCCTCAACTGACCATCCCCAGCCCACCAGTAGATGATTCCCTCCGCCCTCGGCATCAGGAGGTTCTGTAGCAGCAGCTGCGCGTCCCATAATAATGCCAGCAACACGAGCCTTGTGACCCAGCCTTATGGACACTGGCCCAATCATTAGCCCTCTCTCTCTCTCTCTCTCTCTCTCTCTCTATCTCCAGCTGTCCCGGCTGACGGTAACTGCTCGTGCCTACCGTTCCCTGCTGCACCGTTCTAAGCTGTACCGCTAAGCCCTCTACAGCTTACCAGCAAGCTGTGAACCCCCCCAAGCACAGGATACAAGCACAGCCAGGGTTCCCCCACATGCCTGTATCTCAATACAAGCTGACCGATCCGGTAAATATGGCGTCCGGTTTCTTAAAAACTCACTCGGTCGCGTCGACTGAAAAACAAAGTCAACAGAGGGACGTCTTGATGACCTTGAGTCTCAAGCATCGCACACACTAAAGCTTCCCGCTTCCAGTAACCAGGATCTTCATGAACATTTTCATGCACTCTGCATGGACTACTGATGGTTGCCTCACTCCCTCACAAACATTAAGAATATGTCACAACCTTCGAGAGACTTCAGAAGGCTAACTGAATATTTTCTTTCAGTGTAGATCTCAACACTGGTCACACTGTGGACTTGATACTAAAATCACACTAAAATCGAATTGGATATTGCACGTCAGAGACAAAGGTTCTCAAAACTACTGATTCGATTTGATATCAAACGATACGTTACTCGGAAATTCAAGTGTTTAAAGTACCATACTTGATAAATATCATATGTACTCGATAAATATATCAAATATAACACTTTGATCAGTGCTGATATGTGCCAGATGCCGGACTGGAGTCTGCGTCTCCAGGTGAGGTGCCATACGGGTGAGACCTAATGTCATTCCACGGACACGCACACATAAAGGCCACTCCTGTGTTACGGACACACACGCGTGTCAACAAATACGGATGCGTTAACATCAGTCTGAATGCAAAACACAGGCACGTTATGCAAAACAGCTGTACATAAATGCACACCATAAAGAATGGAACACGTATGCACAGATGCACATAAAAGGACCCACAACGACACACACTTACTACGAAATGCACGCGAGAGTTCCGGGATGCGCGCACACACACACACACACACACACACACACACACACCTAAAACGTCGTATGATAGTACAAAATCTTCATGAGATGGGACCACACGAGCGTGACACTCCCTTCCGGTACAGCATATACAGATAAATCATCACTATTCCCGAAACATCAGCTGTATCACAGGCCTCCATACCAGTCGACCTCCCCACAAAGGAGGAACCAAGACCAACACAGTTCGTAACTCTCAGCAATTAACTCCACTCGACCTTTGACCACGAGAGGTATATCATCGGTGGGTCAGGCGTATCAACACACACACACAACCCCAGGACCAGAGTCCTACCCCGCTGGGTGAGGCGTGGGTGAGGCGCCATACAGTGCAGCCCCTTCCCCGGGCTGGCCACTGCCCCCCTCTCTTCACTCTCCGCTGGACTGACACTTTAATCACGCATCATGAACTTTGGTTTTTACGGCCACGCCGGGGGTTACCTTCGGTGTCAGTCAGTCAGTCAGTCTCCATCGGCCGGGGCGTGGGCCAGCTGACGAAGGCTCCGCTGCCCCCAGCGTCAGCCTCCAGCAGGAAGCAACCATTACCGCCGGTTATGGTTGGATGGCAGTCCCTGGGGGGGGGGTGTGAGGGGAGGAGGGGAGCCCATAACGCGGACGCCCGGGATCACCAGGTGATGTATGGACTCCACGCCTGCCACAACCCACGCCAGGCACCAGCTGCATCCCACGCCCAGCCACAACCCACGCCAGGCACCAGCTGCATCCCACGCCCAGCCACAACCCACGCCAGGCACATGTCAAAGCTGGACGACTGAAGCAAAGGAACCACTTTCATGGGGACATAAAAATGGGAAAAACGAAACTCGACTGATGTCAAGGAATGACTGCAAACGATATAAAATACAGAGGTGATGGGAAACGAATTTTATATAAGTCACAGAGGAAAGGAAACGAAGAAGGAACACCACGTTAACGAAGCAGAGCATGGAGAAGAAACGGAACGCAAGGATAGACTGAAACAGAGGAGACCAAAAGGCAACAGTGATCTGAAACTAACGGCATCTGAATCACAAGTACTGCGTGTATAATGTAACGCAAGACAACGACTGGAGAAGCAAACGCAGGTCCATCAGTCACCGAGGTCATGAATTGCTGAGGTCATCATCATATTAAATATATCACCGCAGGAAACCTACCAATATCCGACTCTGTCTTCCCTCTAAGGCAAGTTGAAGGTTTTCAGTTTACAAGGTCGAGAAGCCAACGGTTTGTAATCCAATTTCAAACTTAAGGTGCTGATGTTTCTTGAGGTCGCTGGTCCCATATCCTTCCGTGAGGCACAAGAAGGTTTTGTAATATATCGATGGTTTAATATATACAGCTACAGGACCTGCCAAGACCTGTGGTACAACGTACTGTAACCCGAACAAGGAGCAGTATAACGACCTTGTGGAGTCTATGAGGTTCTTTCAGGCAATATTCCCTGTATGACCCATTGTCTTGCAACTCACTTTGCAGCAAACATTCTGGAAATCTCTATTTGTAATAAACTGGAGCTTTTGTTTCTTTTAAGTGAGTGCGTAAGTGACGTGAGCACTTACATCATCAAGGAAGACATTTTTGATTAGGCGAGAGGTTGATTAATAGCTGGACCCCGATGGTCCGAGGTCCCAGCCGCCCTGCCAACACCACTGGTGACAATGTACGTGAACCTTTCCCTCTTCCAGATGGATAGCGTGCGAGACAAAAGAAGACCAATCTGGTCTACGATGGCGTCACAACATACCTGACTCATCACGGCCCTTTCTACATCCCATGTGACCTTAGTAGCCCCAGTGCACTGTGCAAAGGCACCATCTGACCTTAACAAACCCCCAAGACATGGCTGTTCAAGCACCGCGTGATCTTGCAGCCTAGTCACCAACGCTAATTCTTCACTCGGCCGCCCGAGACATCTGGTACCTCTTTTTCCATCGACGTTTGTTAGCTGTTCGTCATCCTTACGGACAATGAAATCTAGATAGCGCGAGCCCTAAAGGTTGAATGTTAAACCGTAATGAAGGTCAACTACAGTTTCCTCAGGAAAGGCCGGGAGACGCTTCCCCCCCCCCCCTCTCAAGTGTAGAGTTACATTTTCGTAAAGAAAACAGAACGCTCTGCAAGCGTCGCGACTGTATACACCGGTGGCTCCGGACCAGCGTACGGACAGTGATAACCACGCGAAGTATTTACAGCAGGAGTTCTCCCACTCGCCATACACATGAATTATGGCTCGCCCGTTATGACTGCCGGGCGGGACAGTCTGCCAGAAGAACCAAGGAGACAATACTGTGGCTACGGCTTCCACCACCAATTCAGTACCCAAGTCCTCACACTGACACAGGATCCGTGAGGCGCACTGACGAGAAGTTGATATTTTCCCCTCTAAATTTGAGAGATTTGAACACATGTCAATAATCCTTCCGCTTTTATGAGCCGGATTGATCACACCTGTGCTCACGAAGGGGCCGCCGGCCGGTCGGCCCACACCTGTGTTCATATCTCCTCCCAAACCCCGGTAACACGAAGCCACTTGTCGTATGATCAAGCCAAGCCTACATATCTTACTTTGCCCTCTGGATATACATTCAGGCATACACCAAAAAAACAGGGGTTAAAACAAACACCCATACATACACATGAGGACCATACGTGTAGCCATCTACCCA
>JAYMFT010131910.1:0-13013 GCA_038088735.1 Panulirus argus | reverse complement strand
ATATATATATATATATATATATATATATATAGATAGATAGATAGATAGATAGATAGATAGATAGATAGATAGATGTACATGCCTATGCTATGTTTCTGAACGTCTCTTGGCACACACACTGTTGTAGGCAAGCTCACCATTCTATTGTTTTTATGGCTTCTCTTTACTGTTGTGTATTTTTCACGTTTCTGAAGGTTATCTGGGAAACTGTGACAGATGAGGAAAAAACAAGAACGACTAAGACAGGTCTTCCTTTTCTTTCTACTTCTTGCAACATTTCAATGTCAGATTTTCCTTTTCTTATCTGTGTATATTCATCAATGATCAAAGTAATATCTGGAACATATGTTTAAGTTACTGCACCAATACCAAGGCTAAATCTATCCACCTGCACGCCATATTATCATAAAAAGAAATATCATACCAGTCCTCTGTCTGTTGTAAATAACCTACATCATGACGAACATGAACCACATATGTAATCATTTCACCAGTTTTTCCCAGTAGCCATGAAGACCGAAGGAAGATTCAATCACTACCACGAAGCAGGCGGAGAGAGTCTCCCACGCCACATCATTGCCTCGTGCCTTTACACCCTCTAGAATATCTGCAACTGAGTGGCACTGAATAACAGATATTATCAAGAGCTTGTAACCGTACCCATCATATTGCCCTGGATGACATCCGCCTTCCCTGCTGTGCTTTCGTTAGTTTTCATATCTCGGGGTTTATCATTTGGAACAGAGTGTATTATTATCAGCGTCCCTTTGAGAGCAATGACCTCTCAGATGAAAGGGGAACTAGATCAGAGGATGCAGCAGGTGACACCCGTCTCTCTGAATGGACCTTCCCTCTGCTCTGGTTTTCCCCCGAGTCTACCCACGATTCTGGTTCATCGTATACTGCAGCGTGCTTCCTGCCCCGTGCCTCTTCCTCCCCCAGTCAGAACTCTTACTGCTCACCAACTTCTCTCCTTGCTCTCTTTCTTATATTCTATCTCTCTCTCTACACATTGTAGTGACTGCTCTTTTTTATGCACTTTCTTTCCTCTTATCTCTCTCGTTTCTGGCTATTTTGCACTTCATCTTCCCCCATGTCTTTACATCTATCTTTTTTGACTATCCCCTCCTTTTGCTCCCCCTCCTTCTATTCTTTTGTTGATGTAACATTAGAAACGCTTAGAAAAAAACATTCACGTCACGCCTATTCTTCTTGTACAATCTTCTCTTATACATAAGAAGAAGAAGAACAAGAAAGAAATCCAATTCACACCAGCCGCATGTGCCAGATTGCACAGTGCGGCACCCAAGGGAGTATGAGGGAAACAATTACTAACAGCTGCAGGAGCTTAGGTGTTAAATAAGAACATGCTGAAGAGACGCTTCGGTGTCTCCTCTTATTAGACTTCCGAGTCCACTTGGATGGCCAGGCTTTAACATGATCGTCGTCGGATTAAAGACTATCTGCACGGTATATGTCTGCCCTTCTCTGTACCGAGTCTGTTATCACACACATGAACTGTGTTTTTACTAAGAGCAAACTTAAGAATTCCCCATGAGAAACGCGGGTTGGAGAAAATAAAAAAACTAACATTGGTGAATGCCAGATCATATGTTTCTGAAGCATCTTGGAATAAACAGATATTCGATGATTTTTTTTTTGCCGTAGAGGAAAAAATACTGGTCAGTCTCTTTCCTTCATAAAAGAGAAAGCAAAGGAGATTGAGTGCTTAAAGGATATCACGGAAGTGAATGACATATAGATATGATAGTGACGACCAAAATAACTGTCGAGAATATCAAAGTGAGAGAACCCTGCTGTAAAGAAGCAATGGTGTTAATATATATATATATATATATATATATATATATATATATGTGTGTGTGTGTGTGTGTGTGTGTGTGTGTGTGTGTGTGTGTGTGTGACCTATATATTAAGATCGAAACGGCAACACGGATAGGTTCTGCAGGGAGATGGGGGTGGGGTGGTGGGGGGTGCTGGAGAGAGGGGTGTCTTACTCAGGTAAGGGGTCGTCGACGGGAGGGCCGTCCAGGAGTGTGTCAAATAATGACAAGTGTGAAGTGCGCAGGATGATCGAAGCTTCGAGGCAAAGTTTCGAGGCCGGCCACAAAGTCAGCCGGGAAAAGCGAGCAAGGACGGAAGACGAAAACCGAGTGAAGTAAAAGCGGGGAAATTGAGGCAAATTAAAGACATCTAATTACCAAAAAAAACAGCCCAAATTTGAACGTGAATAAAATAGCGTCCCGGCGGAAATTTGAAAACGAATCGAGAGAAAAAGTGAGTAGTGAAATAAGAGTAAACGAGATAAAAGCCTCAAACTGAGACAAAATAAGGAAGGAAAATAATAGAAAGAAGAAAAAAAGAAAGGAAGACGCGGGAGCGAGCGTGACGTGGTTTCCAGGCATTGTTTGGATTTTCCAACTGTTTGACGAAGAATCCCGGGGCTGTTCCCTCGTCGTTGGCGAAAACTGTTGTTGCTGTTGTCGGTGGTCGTTTGGGGTCGTCTCCGGGCTTTATAGTGCTATGTCGTCTCTTTCTTGTAAGGATGGGACGAAACCAAAGAACTCTCTCTCTCTCTCCCTACCCATCTCTCCCTCTCTCTCTCTTTCTCTCTCTCCCTAGGGGGGAATGGAACGAAGAAAATGGGATTACATTCTCTTTAGTTAGTCACTGTTTCCTGTGCAGCAATCAATGTAGATTTTCTTTTCCCTTTACCAATAATATCTACCTGTAACGCAAAGTATTACGTATCTTACTTATACTTTCGAGAAGAAATGAATTTAAGAAGAGACGTTTACATTACCCTTGTAGTCCACCTGTTTAAATGTATTTGGACAGTTTGGTTGACATTCCCTCTACCACCGTCCGACCTGGTGTTTGGAAGGTAACACGACACGAGTTTTTGTCTACGCGTCTCTCGTGTGAGGCGCCTGCGGGTGGCGGACCAGCGTTTACATGGCTAGTTTTCAATATTTTGAGTAGTCTGGGAAATTTTCTTTTTCTCATGAGGATTTTCGTTTTGCCTTTTTGTAAGCGATGGTTTATATGTTTATCATATTCCCCCTCTTCTCAGTTCTGAGTCTGTAGTCATGTTTGCAGAGTCAGTTGAAACATATTGATTTAAAAATCGGTCACAGTCTTTCTTACAAGTTACGTATATCGACGTATCCACGCTACAGTCTTTGTCTGTTACAGACGTCCTTCCTTCCCTCCAAGACACACATGTCACATGTGGCATAGATGTCGTTGGATACGAGATCATTAAATACAGATCATTAAGAGACAGTGACTAATTCTTTGTGCCATGTTCTGGTATGGATCAGTCTGTCCTCTCCTTAGGCGGGAGACTGTAGTACAGTTGTTGTTGGCACGTGCGGGAGTTATCTGTTATTTATCAATTTCTCCAGTTCTTTATATATATATATATATATATATATATATATATATATATATATATATATGCAGGAAAACCCACAAGAAATCTGAAAATACGAAGTGTGAAGCGCTATCATATCATTTCGGTGTCAGGGCTGAGTCAACTTATGTACACTCACATCTCACCCTTGACGTAATTCACATTAACGTCCTGAGATCCCGTTTTGATTATGATTTACATTCACACTCTAATTTCCCATACTGTTTGTGATTTATATTTATGTACGCACGAAAGTAGGAGGAAAAAAAAAAAAGTATCGTCAGTGTGGTATAAATATTTTTCACTTCTACACTCCATTTGATGGATATTGTGATCAGCAGTTAAGCTTCTGTATGCTTGAGTTCGTCGATATTTGACCGGAATATCCCACTCTTTCAACTCACTTTTGTTTTAGGTTTAAAGTCTTTATACGTCTAGACATACGCAGACTAGTAACCTCATTCATAAAAGTCTGGGTGTAGGGTAAATGGCTAACGTTAAGGCGGTGGGCAAAGCTCGGAGCGTAGAGTGATGGATGGCGTGCTTACAAGAAGATACTCCAGCGATAGGTGTATCAGGGAGGTGCGGAGGAGTACAAGCAAGGAGCACCAACACGCCCATAAATATACCCGCCGACAGCCATTAACACTCCTCGGCAACCAGAAACAACTTTACTTCGCTTATAAATCAGCCAAGGACTTCGAAGGTACGACGCAGAACCTCCGTGGAGGGTCCGGCCAATAGGGTCTCAAGTGACCCTCTTGAAGAATGAGAAGTTTCATTCTATTTTCTTTAACATCTTTTGAGCAAAATGGGTTTTGATTAAACCGTCTCAATGATTGCTGGATTCTTACTCTTCTGAACAAAGTAGGGGGTCTTCTATGCTATGTTTAGACTTTATCTTTGACATAGCCCCGGTTTTTGACACAGCCTCGATCTCTGGCGTGGCCTCTTTCTTAGACACGGTCCCGTCCATTGACACAGCCTCGTTCTTTGTCTACTTTTGTGAACACTGTTTGCCTTTATCTAACTCCCCCCCCCCACCCACCCTTGCGCGCGTCGGTGCCACCTTTTAAACACGACGGGTCTCAAAAACCAAGAGTCGTAACGTCGTGCTGAAATATCCTACCGTCGTTCTCAGGGACTTTCCTTTCTTTTCCAGACAAGGTTCTGACGTCTGGTGGAGACTAAAAACTTTCACATTTGGAATGTTTTCCATGTCATATGCAAATACGTCGTGGCTTCTCTTGAGTTATGATATAAAGTGAAACTTACGTATGTATATGTAAACTATATAAGGCATTACCACACGGTATATCTCCTTTCTTGGGTGTGTATTATTGTCTCTTGATATATGAACACCCTTGTACAAAACCTCACTTAATGGATTTCTACTAAATTTCCATTCTTTTTTTTACTCTGGGCCTGGAGGGGTATGTGGGTTAAACATAGAGTTGATGAATGTCGAACAATTTATAATCTTCGATTAAAGCTGATGAAGTGGGGGCAAATCCCTGTCGTCTTCGTAACGAAAATGTTACATTTAAAAAAAAAGGGGGGGAAAAAATATAAACAAAGCCCCGCCGTCGAGTGTTTTTAATCGAATAAAAAATCAAAAGACGTCCTTCTGACTCTAGAGGTATATGTCTTAAACTTTTTTTTCTCTCCTCTCTCTGTCAAACGTAAAATTTTCTTCTTTGTAGCTATGGTTATAAGTTATTACCTTAACAGAAACTCTCTTCGAAGGCGTTAGAGTTGAGATGAACTCCGTACGTCACTCTACATTAGCAGAATGGGTGCTGGGAAAGTATTAAGTCTTACAGCTTCTTATAGAATGACTCTTTGACTGTCAGCTAACTGGATGCCTTCTGTCACCGTATGGCTTATTTCCGAATGAGTTTTCATAGATTCTCTCAGTCACACCGCAGCAAAATTTTGGCAAGTGGTTGGTCGAGAACAGACGGATGGATTGAGGTCGGTCCCATTCATGGTAACCAAAGGATCCTCACTTTTCAAATCAATAATGCAGGAAGAGCTTTATGCACGCTACTTAAGCCTAAATATTTAGTTTTCGGTATCAAGTTTTAAAGTAGTTTTCTGTCGCATGATGGACCTGCCTCTCTCTCCCTCTCTCCATCTCTGGCATTGGCAGGATTAGTGACGGTGGTGCGGTGAACCAGCTCTTCAGTAACTGTCAAGTTCCCCTCCTTGGCGTAAGCTGATGTCTCAGTCTTTCTGCCTCTCCCGCACGTAATGCAAGCATTCAGTCCACAAACACTTTCTTACACATGAAACTTGACAACGCGTAACTCACATGACCCGTTACTCATAACCAAGTTCTCCTACGGTGAGCACTACGCGCTAGCTCTGCAAAACATCATTGTTTCCCCCCTCTCTCTCTCTTTCTGTCTCTCTCTTTCTATCTCTCTCTCTCTCTCCCTCTCTCTCTCTCTCTCCCTCTCGTCTCCATCTATCTCTCCGCTCATATAGCCGTCCGCCTCCACCACAAAACCAGGAAATTCAAAGGCCTCAGTCCTCGTTGGCGCTGACCCTAACGTCTCTGGCAGTCTCCCCTCAGAGGCCTCTATCGCTGCAGGGGACAGAAAACGGTGGGTGAAAAATTCTCGGCAATTTAGGTGAAATATCGCCACTCAAGACCAACAGACCTTACCAATGACACAAAAATGGTCGAAAAATCAAGTGAGACCAACGGATTAACAGGCCTAATGACCCAAATCAGAACGTCTGCTTTCCCAAACGACGGCGATACGTTACGGTCATTGTAGTATTATGGGGGCAGGGGTTGGGAGGGCGGGCGGGGTCTCTCTTGTTTTTCCTTTATTAAGTAAGTTATCCTCGGTGGGTGACGTATATGTGGGCGCGGGGGATTAGGCGAGGCACACATTAAGCTTCGGCTGTCTCACGGAAAATGGACCTATTGATCTTTCATTTGTGGCGGTCACAAGGCTTATGCTTATCGAGTCTCTTGAAGAGCTAATGGCGCTGGACCTGATGTGGTCTTTTTTATTTTATATATATATATATATATATATATATATATATATATATATATATTCCTCCTCTATCCTGGGGATAGAGGAGAAAGAATACTTCCCACGTATTCCCTGCGTGTCGTAGAAAGCGACTAAAAGGGGAGAGAGCGGGAGGGGGGGGGGCCGGAAATCATCCCCTCCTGTTTTAACTTTTCTAAAAGAAGGAACAAAGAAGGAGGCCAAGTGAGGATTTCCCCTCAAACCATCTTGACAAAAGTCATTCCCAAAAGATCCTGACAAAAATTGTACGAAAATTATCTCGGGAAAAGTTGTACTCAAAATAAAGCATTATTTTCAAGCTGAAATCCGTATTCCCTTTTGATCACAAGAACTTCACAAAGCAAGGGTGTATTCAATAATACTCTATAGGACTCAGTGGTCAGGGGTTGGTCGTACTCCATTGTATTCCTACGTTATTTCCCAGTACGGTGACCTAATTATCCAGCCTGATAACCAATAACGAGAGGGAAGGGAAACCTTGAACTATGACATTAATCACGGAGTTAATTACCCACAATCTTCCGCTGTAGTTAGTACTGCTTCCTGTTGATGAAATCTGTTTTAGTCTCTATCTGGAAAAAATATAAGATATTTACTCAGAATATCATTCTACATATTTTTATGAGATAGAAAAATAAAATAGATGATAATTTTTCTATGTTCAGTCGTCCGAAAACATTTCCTGTTTAATGGCAAAAAGTCTAGATCAGAAAAACATTTTATGTTTCTAAATGCATTTGATATATATTTTGTGATATTTTCCTACATATTTACCCAGATGGAAAGTTCACGTTTTATTTATACTTTTTTTTTTCAACGAAAAGTAATGTCATTGCCTGGAAGAATATGGAAAATAGAGCACAACTTTAAAGCTGTATAGGGAGATGATCTTGGTATGATGAAGGTTGAGGTACCTGGTATGATGAAGAGAGCTGATCTTGGTATTAGGAATACATCAAATCATAGTATGAGGAGGGAGAGTGATCCTGGTATGATGAAGGAAGCTGATGTTGGTGAAATAAAGGAGGCTAATGCTGGTAAGTTAAAGGAAGCTAATTCTGGTATAATGAAGGGTGCTGAGCCTGATGAAATGAAGGGAGCTGCTCTTGGTATAATGAAGGGAGCAGACCCTGGTATGATAAATGGTGCTGAGCCTGATATAATGAAGGGAGCTACTCCTGGTATGATGAAGGGAGCAGACCCTGTTATGATAAATGGTGCTGAGCCTAGTATAATGAAGGTAGCTGATCCTGCTATGATGAAGGCAGCTGAACAAAGATGTGAGGAAGGAGAGTGATCCTGGCATAATTCAGGGAACATGAGCATCCTTTACAGCTGTGAATGGAGTTATGGTATCTTGCTAAATTCCAGTCTTATATATAGATACAAGCTCCCCCCCCCCCTCCAGTCTTATTGGCACAGGTAAAAGGTGAATCCAGCTAATGAACGACTAATCTACAAAAAATCCTGAATATAATAAGATTCTAGATTTCTTTTTCAGGAAGTGTAATTATTATGTTCTATCCCGTAATGAATACAGTTTTCTTCGAATCTCTACGTGTGTCATATATCAAGGAAAGCCTCACTCAGGTCTCGTACACCTCGAGTCTGAAGGTCTATTTAGATTTATTGATAAACTCACTGCGAGGAGAGGAGAGGAGGGGTTTCAAAACACCCTTTGCCCAATTATATAAAACTGGAATACCCCAAGTGCAATTAAATGAATGTCGAACCATTTTTAAACGCCTGTTTCACGTGTAACATTCTTGATAATGGACGTGGGAGATATTCCTTCGTCCCAAATCTGAGTATTGAGTTGCACTGAGTGACGAGACGTTTCACATCTCTCTGAGACTTGTGTTAAAAGAATATTCATTCAGCGAAAGTGTTTAACCACCGACCGACTCAAAGACAAACACTGTCGACCCGAGAAGTGGGTGGATGAGGGAGGGAGGGAGGGAGGGAGGTAGGGAGTTGGTGAGGGAGGGAAGGAGGGAGGGAGGCAATGGGTGAGTGAGGGAGTGAGGGAGGGTAGGGAGACGGTTAGGTAGGTAGGGAGGGAGTTGGTGAGGGAGGGAAGGGAGACGGTCCTGTAGCAGCTCCCATTTGTAGTGGGTCACCTTAGCACGTCTTCCCCAGAGACCATTAACTGATGAGGGAGAGGGCACCCACGGGTAATGTCCTCTCCAGTTAACAAAAGAGACTTAATTCTTTTCCCATCCGAGTTCCTCTGAAATGAAAACGGGTTCTGAGAAACACACCATCATTTGTATAAAAGGTTGCAATAACGTCGAAACTTATTTACCCTGATGACCACACTGGGAGCTTCCATATACGGTCGTGTGAGGACGAAACCCTTTCTCTTTCTGTGATAATGAAAGAGATTTTTCTTACGGCGGTTGGGTGTAAATCTTTCTTTTGATATATTTCCTTCCGCTCGATCAAAAAATTATTGGCGGCCCGGAGGTAGCTGTTTTCCCCCACAGGGCGTTGCATCATGAGAAGTAACAGGATTCAGATAAAGAGAGCGATAAAAAGAGGATGAACAGGTAATTTGATAAGTATATAGGGAAGGAGATTTGCGCCTATGTACTCAGTACGACAAAATGGTCTGTACAGGTATGCAAATACACTTTCACACACGTATACATACACATATAAACATACATAAACACACACACACGAACACGCACAAATACATACGCGTGTATATTTTTCACCGTTATAATCATAATACTTGATCGCCGTTTCCCACGTCAGTGAGGTAGCGCCCAGAAACAGACGAAGAAAGATCCATCAACTCATATACACACACATATACATACACGCACATATATGCACAATAAATACATATACATACACATATCAGCATATACATATATACATACACATACATACACATGCATATACATACATATACATATGTACATATTCATACTTGCTCGCCTTCATCCATTCTCGGCGCCACCCCGCCCTACAGGAAATAGCATCGCTAACCCCTGCGTCAGCAAGGCAGCGCCAGGAAGCAGACGAAAAACAGCCATATTCACTCACACTCAGTCTCTAGTTGACATGTGTAATGCGCCGAAACCACAGCTCCCTATCCACATCCAGGTCCCACAGACCTTTCCATAGTTTACCCAAGACGTGTCACATGCCCTGGTTCAGTCCATTGACAGCACGTCGACCCCAGTATACCACATCGTTCCAACTCACTCTATTCCGTGCATGCCTTTCACCCTCTTGCATGTTCAGGCCTCGACTGCTCAAGATCCCTTTCACTCCATCCTTCCATCTCCAATCTGGTCTCCCGCTTCCCCTTGTTCCTTCCACCTCTGACACATATATCCTCTTTGTCAACCTTTCCTCGCTCATTCATGTTACGTTAGCTCAGGTGAGGTTGTTTTGGCTGCTTTTCTTTGTACTTAATACAGAGCCCAACCCGGACTGGAGAAACTGAAGGACTGGCAGCTAGATTGAATAAGTCAGCCTGTTTGAAAAAGACAAAAAGGTACTCAGTATATATTCCGCGTTTAACGACAGCCATGAGAGCAAATGAAAATGAGGCGCCCTCTTTTTACATGGAAGACGTTATCAATGTGATAAGAATGGAGAGAGGGAGAGAGAGAGAAAGAGAGAGAGACATTGTGCACACACACACACACACACACACACACACAGAATCTAACCGAGGTCAGCGGCGAGTCCTTACCACCAGCACGCCCATTAAGGCCAAGCGCCTCTCCTTTATATAATTTCACAATGAATGCCCCTCCCCCATCCACACCCCCCTCCTCCCAAGCTCCCTCTCTCCACACTCCGCAAGGAGATATTCTTTTTTTCCAACCCTCTTAAAAGCACAGATATTGTTCATATCACTACGAGACTGACAATGCCCCTTCCCCCTCAATGCCCCTTCCCCACAATGCCCCTTCCCCTCACTTATGTCTCTCATCATCAAACAATTTATGACGACTTCAAAAGACATCATCTACCTGTTAGTTGGCTTTATGTTTTTTCTTTGCAGGTAGAGTTCATATGATTGTTGGGGCTTAAAAAAAAAGAAATACATTTAAGTCTCCTTTCTCATGATCACACTCCATCATCATCTTCATTTCAGTGAACTAAGATTCGGTTCACATTCACGGGTCAGGTGAGGAACCACATTTACTCTGCCCTCATCTTTATTACCTCCTCTCCTTCGCTACATCTTGGACAGTGGTCACCAATGTCCTTTGAACTGATAGGTCGGATCAAAGGCCATGTTCAGTACACCCTCATCTATACATCCTCATATTTATTACAGTTTGGACGCCATCACCACTTAACTCTCCTCATCCCTGCAGTTTTCACACTCATTACTTCAGTTTCACGACACCTTGACCCCTCACCATGTTCACTTCTTCACTAAACTATCATTACTAAATACCATTTGACCTAATCCATACAGGACAGGTTGAAGGCCATATTCATTATGCCCTCATTTTCAATATAACGTCATACTGTAAGTGTGAAGACGATAATAACTTTCAGAAACTTGTCAGACCTCCTTTAGTACAAGAATGAAATAGGGAGTATACAAGTCATTACTAAAAACAATAGGCTTTAGTCCTGTTCCTAACCATATCTATATATTTTTGACAATAGTAATCTGTGACAGTAATGTGTCTGTGTGTGTGTGTGGAAAAGGCTTAAAGCCAACCAAATATGATGATGCAGATGTAGGGAAATTAAGGGCGTGGTGAGAATGGTCTTTGACCTGATCTATATTCATATATATCAAAGACCAGTGCTATCAAGAGTTTAGTGAAACTAGCCTTTGTCAAGGTACACTAAAACAGTGAAGAGCTTTCCTCATTTCGTCATGCGAATAAAATCACGATATTCCTGACAAAGGTTGCTCAAGGGGTGACGATTCTGTCAGAGGTCGCAATATAGCACGATAAGCTACATTGGACAGTGACCTGAGGACGTAGCCTACAGACTGTGACTTTCCAGTGCATCCCACCTTCATCACCGTTTCACCACGGTCGCGTACAGCTGAAAATCCTCCATAACCATCCCAGGAGGACATAAACACTAGAACATTGTCTGCCTGTGGCAATATGAAGGCTTAAATACCATTAGTTACCGTCCCAAAGGAGTACGTATGTTATAACATCCTAAACTGCTGTACCGAGGAGAGTATGCCCGCTAGAACACCATTAAATGCCGTCCCAAGCAGAGTACGTTTGCAAGAACACCTTAAACTGCCTACCCAGGAGAAGTACGCCCACTAAAACACACCACCCAGTTCAGTGGCAAGGAGCTAGGACACCACCCACTGCCCTCCCACTGACAACGCCTGCACCGAAATACAGAAAAGGAAGCGAGGCGAAAATGCCCGAGGAAGATATGGCACATAGATGGTATTGGGAAAGCTTTTCAGAAGATTGAGTCTTAGATGTTGATAGATTTCTCGAGTAAGTGTTGAAACAAAGAGCCAAAGGGATGATGATGATGAAGTGCTTGCTGGCAATATATCTGAGGAAATGGAGAAAGGTAAGCTCTTTAGAAGATTGGATTAATGTTTGGAATGGTGTATATATATATATATATATATATATATATATATATATATATATCATATCATATATGTATATATAACAATGACAGCAAAAATAGATAAGAAATAAAATAACATGGTGTAAAGAAGAATGGACTATGAATATAGAAAAGTACGACGTTGATCAAACAGATATAGAAAAATGCTAATGCTCAACTTCAAGGCAGTGTGCTTCAAAGAGAATAGCGAAGTTATCCTATTTGCTTGGAGAATGTAATTGTTATAGATGCCCGGTAGACTGTCAGAATGACATAAAAGAAGAATGATGCGAAAAGTTGCATTGCTGTTGGATTCGCAAGTCCATATTTTTGAGGAGATGGATATAGAGGTAGAGGCAATGATGATCAGGTCTTAGTTTTTTTTTTATCACAAAATCATAAAGACCAGAATATATATTTCTATGGAGGAAGATACCAAGTTTCTTCTTCAGTTGACAGTGTGACTTTGTAATAGGAAAATATAAAAAAAAAAACAAATCTAAAAACGAACTAAAGAGAAAGACAAATTTAAAGGGATTTCCAAATTTCTATTTCGTAACAAAAGCTGAATAAAAATTCTGATTTGAAAACGTCAAAAAGAGATTAAACGAAACATACTTTCCTGACCACATTGCCAGTAGGAACTCTGCCGAGAAACCTCCAGTTTTATATTTGTCCGATAAAATAACTTTGGCCAGAGAGTTATAATGCACATTTCATGTATTGTGTAGGGCACAACTCGTGAACTGTCCCAAATGAAATAATGGAAAATGTGTTATGAAAAGACTCGATTCAAGGCGGAAAGAAATTGGGAATTCGTTTTATATGTTTTCTATGCGATTCTGCCCTACCATAATTCTTAAAACCATATATCTTTATATATATATATATATATATATATATATATATATATATATATATATATATATATATATATTATA
>JAYMFT010131899.1:0-13014 GCA_038088735.1 Panulirus argus | reverse complement strand
GATCTAATTTAAACAAAGCTACTCTCTCTCTCTCTCTCTCTCTCTCTCAACGTTCATTTACACTACTTACCCATACTCCATATATCACTGTATTAATGTTTTCTTACTTCTTATCATTGTTTTCCTTTTCTTATTTTCCTGCTTTTTTTTCTTTCTTACTTTCTCATCTTTGGCGCGACATTTATGTCTTATGTTTTTATCGCATGCTTTGATCTCTGTTAAATGATTATCTCTATATTTGTGTTATCCTAATCAATAATCCTCCATTATCTTGCTTATTATCTTGAACTTGGTTCTCACTTGGTTCTTTCTCTCCTTTTTTTACCTCTCGTGTATTCCATTCAGCATTTAGTTTTCAGTATTATTATCACATCATTTCTACCGTAACTTTGGTATCCTATATCTGTCAAGTTTCTAATCAATCATTCACATTTTGTTTTGTACATTCCTCCTCGTCATTACTGTGTACACTCTCCGTCAATCATATATTTTTTCCCTTCTACATGATTTTCACTTTACTGTTGAAGCGCTTATGTGGCCTCTACCAATATGCCTGTTGCAAAATATGATTAAGCTTAATTTTACAGTTTATTTGATATATATATATATATATATATATATATATATATATATATATATTGCCATCTTTAATTCCAGGACACGTGTGGTTTCTATATTTATTGACTTCACCAGTCCTTCTGTTCTAGTCAGCCACAGAACTGTTATCAATAAAAACATCAGCGCTGGGATGCGGGGAAGACTCATTCCATGCCTAACAAGCTTCCTCAGTGAGCGTCGCCCGAGGAGGCCAACTCTACCTTCCAGTCCCTCACCTCTGGCATCCCATAGGACACGAGGCTGACGTCCTCTGTCCTTCATCGTCCTCATTGGCGATGTTCTAATGAATGCAACTGCTCGATGGAAGTGTGTTGAGCTGGACCATTGTCACCCACGTCACCATCAACCAAACCAAGACTGCAGTTCTGCACTTCAATCTCGCTTCCAACCTAAGTGTTGTCTCAATAGGCTCCAGCCCCTTCCAGGTTGTCCAGTCTTTCAAGTTTCCAACGGTATCCCATCCTCTACTGTCTCTCTAGGCCCTAGCACCTTGCAAGTTGTCGAGTCCATCAAGCTTCCTGCCCTGTTCCATCCTTTACTGTCTCCATCTTGGCCTTAGCCCCTTCCAGGATCTTCAGTCCATCAATCTGCCAGCCCTGTCCAATCCTTTACCCTCTCACTAGGCCCTAGCCCCTTCGTGGTTGTACAGTCCCACATGCAACTCGGTGTTACTATGGATGATAAACTAAGCTGGGAGGAACATTTAAACATTTCATTAGATTTTTAGGTTCTACGTACATTTTCGTCGACTCAAGACGCTTGGACTCCCTCCAGCACCTGTACCCAAGAACATCGACACGACTTCCATTCTTCACAAACTACCTCTGTCCATTCACTATCAACAGGTGCAAGAAAAGGTGTACAAAATCATCCTCGGTCCCTCCTACCTATTGAAGAGGCACTCAACACACACCGTCACCTGGACCTCACTTGACAGGTCGAGAAGAGGCTGCTGCAACACTCTCGCCACCGTCATCTCTTGTCACCTGAGATCCCTCGTCCCCAAGTTGCAGTACGGTTCATGTAGACTTCTTAATGATCAGCTACATCTCAGCCATTGTGAACATCATGAATGATTACTAAATTTCTACACGGACCGTATCTTTCACAACCTCTCCTCTTGTTATAGTCCTAATGTCCTCATTTTCTCGTATTTTCCCTGCATTTTCAGCCTACAGCTGTATGAAAATTGAATAAAGCTTTGATTATTATTGTCATCATTATCATTATCATCATTATTAACATTATTATTATCTTTATTATCATTGTTCTTGTTATTATATTATTATTATTATAATTATTGTTATTATTGTTATTATTATTATTATTATTATGATTATTGTAATTATCATTATTATTATTATTAGTATAATTACTATTATCATTATTATTATTATCATTATTATTATTATTATCATCATTTTCATTATTATTATTATTACTGATATAATAATATAGTTACAATTATCATCAATGTCATTTAAATTGTCATTATCCTCATTATCAATATCATTACCATTAGTATCATTATCATCTAAAGTCATGATTGGAATATTTTTAGGCCCAAGTGTGCACACAAGAGCAATATATTTTCCTCAAATATTTTGTCTTTCAAAATATCACACACACACGCACACACACACACACACACACACACACATACACACGCACGCACACACACACACATACACACGCGCGCACACGCACACTATTTTTAGTCAGAAAAGGAAAAAAAAAAGGCGAAGCAAATACAATACGCATGGAACACAGAGCCCAGAAATACCATCCAGAAAAAGGAACTCAATTCCAGAGTCAAGGATGGCGGTCCAATCTTCTAAAAAAGAAATCACAGATATGAAAAGCGCCACCTGCAAAATAGAGTCGGGCGAGAGATTCATAATTCCGCGTGTCAGGATAGTGGAATGTTCTGTATAATTTTTCTCTCTCTGGGGGTCCGCAATTGGCTGGGCAGCTGGAGGGGCCAGGCAGGCAGTTTTCCCCGTCCAAGCTGTGACATAATTTGACGTCTGACTCTTGTGCGTGTGTGTGGGTGTGTGTGTGCCTCCCTCCTGCTCTTCCTCCTCCTCTTCTTCTTCTGCCTCTTCTTCTTCTTCTTCTTTTCTTTCCTCCGCTCTCGTAGCCCTTCCTTTTTCTTTTCTTCTTTTCGCCTGGAGCCAATTGGTTTATTTTGGAGTCAAAAAACTTCGAATTCTGCTTCGCTCAGATGTCTGAGGATTCGACTTTTGCTTCATTATGAAGCCAGCGGAGGTTCGAGTCCCGTGGTTCACAACGAGGCCAGAACTTCGAATCGTGTGGTTTTCACTGTGAAATAACAGAGCTTAGAATCCTAGTTTAATGTGAAGCAAAAAACTTTCTATCCCATAATGAAGGCACAGATTCGAATCCTCGTTCTTTACGAAGCAGGAGATTCGAACGTGCTACAGGGGTCGAAAAAAATGGGAAATCAATAAACAATTTGATTCAGAAAGTCAGTAACTGTCCTCCAGTTGGTTCGTCAGTATCAGAATGACAGTAATTTTGAGTATAATTCGTCTCTGTGTTAGTGTGCGTTGCGTACATGATGCTTATACCTGAAGAACATAATTTGAACTGAGGGTCAGAGAAATCTATACGTCAGAGGACAGAAAAAAATGATGTGCTGACTTATAGAAGATATCATTATGATTCTACACATTAAGCGTGTACAGTGCACCCAGACTGGTAGTCCGTGGTAGGCAGCCACCGACCAGGGAGGTAGGTATATCACCGGTACTGCCAGCCTAGGTATCGATAAGGTTAGCGAAGGTTGCGCAGCGAGCCAGCACTTCAGTGGCTGTCAAGTCTCACTCCATTCGGCCCATATAAGTATCTTTTCTTCCTGCCTTACTTACACGAGCGCTGCTGGGCTTTCACTCCACAAACATGCGATCTCTCTCCATCTTCACGACACGCAACTCACGCCACTTGTTCTTCGTAACTCCAGATTTTCTTGCGGTGAGCTAGACGCGCTACCCCTAGCCCCTCCTTTTAACAGAATATTGTCGTCAGTACTCCTAGGTAAGTAAGTACTTTTTCCAGTAATGTAATGATAATAATGATGATGATGATGATTATGATAATAGTTATAAGAATACTAATAATAATAATAATAATATAAATATTAATAATGATAATAATAAGAATAATGATAATGATAATAATGATAATAATAATAATAGTAATAACAATAATAATGATAATACAATAATAATAATAATAATAATAATAATAATAATAATAATAGTAATAATAGAAAAAATAATAAAGGTAACAATAATGATGAGATTGTAGCAAATAATATCGACAACACCAACAATAACATTAAGAATATCAATGGAATATTTGACATGATAATTCCAAGCGCCTCCAAAGACGCTTTCTGGAGACTTTTTCGAGTACAAGATAGAGAGCATATTAGGAGGCACTTCCATAGAGAGGTCATGAGTGAGTAAGTTTGGAGGGGAGAGAGATAGAATGAATACTTCAGTGAGTTTATGATAGGATGAGTAACAACTGTGGAACAGGGAGTGAGTAAAGTGAATAAAAAGGGTGACGAAAGTAGAACTGTGGAATGGGTGTGGGCGATGACCTGGCAACGGAAGGGGTAAAGTGGAATAGTTGATGAAATAATGAAGAAAAGGTGATATGGAACGGATGCAAAGTGTGAGGACTAGGGATAGAAGGGAAAGGTAAAAAGAGTTGTTTGATAGATAGGTGAGAGAGGAGATGAAATTGATAAATGGGTGAGGAAGGCTTTTGTAGCCCATAGCTGGGCTACTTCCAACAGCAGGGAAATGTAGATTTCTTTGGAGCGAGACGTTCTTTGACGATAATGTACTCCCAATGGTATACCCTCGCAAAGGTCACTTTTCACTCGCTGTGTAATTTAAGGCAGGTGGAGCCCGGTAACACGTACGCGTTGGAAATTAAATGAAATGTTTGAGGATAATATGTAGTATGAGATGGTTTGATCGAGTAAGAAATGTATGGGCAAGAGAGACGTGTGGTAATAAAAAGTGTGGACATATGGAACGAATGAGTGAGGAAAGGTTGAAAAAGAGGATATATGTTTCAGAGGTGGAGGGAACAAGGAGACGTGGGAGACCAAATTGGAGGTGGAAGGATGGATTGAAAGGGATTTTGAGCATTTGGGGCCTGAACATGCAGGAGGGTGAAAGGCATGCACGGAATTGAGTGAAATGGAACGATGTGGTACACCGGTGTCGATGTGCTGTCAATAGACTGAACCTGGGCATGTGAAACGTCTGGGGTAAACCATGGAAAAGTCTGTGGGGCCTGGATATGGTTAGGGAGCCATGGTTTTGGTGCATTACACATGACAGCTAGAGATTGAGCATGAGTGAATGTGGCCTTTTCTTCTGTTTCCTGGTGCTGCCTCGCTGACACAGGGGGTGGCGATGCTATTTCCTGTGGGGCAGGGTGGCTTCAGGAATGGATGGAGGTGAGCAAATATGAATATGTGCATGTGTAATTCCTATAGAAGAGGGAAAGTTAACCAGTGTTGCAGCACTGGGCAAGAGGGTTGAGTTTTGAAGCTAGCCTGGGAGAGTTCATAAGCTGGACTGCTTTCAGCTCAGTTCTGTCAAGTAAGAAGGCAGAGCTAAAATCACCCCAGATGTACTCCACACAAGGATGAATTGTTCCTTTGTATAAACGGAGCAACTTTTCAGAAAAAAAGAAATTTTGACATCTAAACAGGACTTTGTAGGGTTCCCAATAAGTTGAAAGGTGGAATTACAGAACCGTCAAAGGAGAAACGAGAGTAGTGAGGAGTTTTCAATATAGAGGTGGGTAGAAACTGGGTCTTTATGGGATTATACTTAACTAGATTTTGTCTACTCCTCTGAAATATCACGTCCAAGTCTGAGTTTACTGAGGAATCATTGTCAAGACAATGTGCAGATTGAGTGAAAAGAAAAAGGTGCAGATTGAGTGAAAAGAAAAAGGCGAAGAATTGAAGGATGTGGATGAATGCAGTGTTGAGTCTTCAGCGTGCAAGTGCATTTGGTTATTTGTGGAAGAGAGAAAATCATTGATAGAAAGGAGGAAAAGTGTAGGGGACAGGACAGAACCTTGAGGGACACTGGTGTTGATAGAGAAAAGGGGAAAGGCTGATCCATCCACAACCACACATAGAATGGCCAGTGAGGAAGCTAGATATGAAGGAGCAAAGTATGGGAGGGAAGCTTAAAAAAGGGAGCTTAGAGATGAGATCCCAATGCCACACCCTGTCGAAAGCATTGGGTATATCAAGGGCAACTACACAAGACTCTCCAAAATCTTTCAAGGATTATGAACAGATGTTAGTAAGATAGGAAAGAATATCACCAGTAGATCTCACCATACGAAAGACATGCTGGTGATCAAAGAGAAAACTGTGAAATTCAAAATGTCTGTGGATATGGGAATTGAGGAGGGATTCAAAGACTTTGGAAATGGTAGATGGCACAGCAAAAGGACAATATCTAAAATGATCATGGAGAATATCTCTTAATGCTTCCTTGAGGTGACAGATACCCCACAATTACGAACCGAATAATCACAGAATCTTTGAAAAGAGTAAAAATTAATTACTTATTTGCTCACCTTAATGTACTCCAACATATATTTCAATCCCAGATCAAAATTCAGCATGGAAAATACTCCTTACACTGAGATTTTCAAGCAAAAATATTATCCTCATGAAAATACCAAAAATTGCAAGTAATAGTTCAGGGAATTTTTTAGTCCCAAAACCTTTTCATTTCAAAACTGAAATATAACATAATGAAACACTTCTATATTTGAAATAATCGTGGATAATATCCCATAATGCTTCCTCAAGGCAATAGATACCCAATAAGTACAAGCTGAATAATCAAAGAATCTTTGAAAAGAGTAAAGATTAATTACTTATTTAGATGCCTTAATGTACTCCAACATATATTTCAACCCCAGACTGAAATTCAGCATGAAAAATACTCCTCACAGTGAGGTTTTCAAGCAAATCTATTACCCTGAGGGAAATACTAGAAATTGCATGTAATAGTTCAGGGAATATTTTTAGCCAAAAAACCTTTTTGTTTTGAAATTGAAATATGACAGTGAAACACTTCTGTACTTCAAATAATCATGGATAATATGTCATGATACTTCACTAAAGTTACAGATACCCAGTAAATGTGAATCAAATAATCACAGAATCTTCAAAAAGCCTACCTATTAACTACTTATGTCCAGGCCTTAATGTCCCCAAACATATAGTTCACCTCCATACTTGATTTCAGCATTAAAGATATTCCTTATACTGAGATATTGTAGGAAATTAATTTCCTCAGAAAAGCACCAAAAATTACAGGTAATGGTTCAGGGAATTTTTCAGTCCAAAAACCTTTTTCCTACAAAACTGAAATATGACATAATGAAGCTCTAATATATCTGAAATAATCTTGGAAAATATCTCATACTGCTTCCTTAAGGCGACAGATATCAAATAAATACAAAACAAATAATCACAGAATCTTTGAAAAGAGTAAGCATTAATTACTTATTTACATGCCTTAAGGTACTCCAACATAAATTTTGACCCCAGATTGAAATACAGCATGAAAAGTACTCCCTATAGTGAGGTTTTCAAGAAAATCTATTACCCGCACAAAAGTGCCAAAAATCGCAGGTAATAATTCAGGGAATTTTTAGTCCAAAAACCTCTTCGTTTCAAAATTAAAATATGACATAATGATACGCTTCTGTATCTGAAATAATCATGGAAATTAACTCATAATGCTTCCTCAAGGTGACAGATACCCAATAATTACGGACCGAATAATCACAGAATCTTTGAAAAGAGTAAGAATTGATTACAAATTTACTCGCCTTAATGTACTCCAACATATATTTCAACCCCAGATTGAAATTCTGCATAAAAAATATGCATTATACTGAGGTTTTCAAGCAAATCTATTACACTCACGAAAATACCAAAAATTGCAGGTAATAGCACAAGGAATTTTTTAGTCCAAAAACCTTTTTAGTTTCAAAACTGAACTATGACATAATGAGACAATTCTGTATGTGAAATAATCATGGAAAATACCTCATAATGCTTCCTTGAGATGACAGATAACCAATAAATATGTCGAATAATTAAAGAATCTTCAAATAGAGAATGAATTATTCACATATACATGCCTAGATTGAAATTCAGCATAAAAAATACTCCTTATACTGAGGTTTCAAACAAATCTATAACCCTCCTGAAAATACCTAAAATCGCAGGTAATAGTTAAGGGAATTTTTTAGTCCAAAAATCTTTTTGTTTCAAAATTGTAATATGACTATATGAAACACTTCCATATCCTAAATAATCATGGAAACAATCTCCAAATGCTTCCCTGAGGTGAAAGATACCCAATAATTACGAACATGATAATTGCAGAATCTTTGAAAAGAGTAAGAATTAATTACTTATTTACACAACTTAATGTACTCAGCCGTATATTTCAACTCCGGATTGAAATTAAGCATGAGAAATACTCCTTATACTGAGGATTTCAAGCAAATCTATTACCCTTACAAAAATACCAAAAAATATTTTAGTGCAAAAACCTTTTTTGTTTCAAAACTGAAACATGACAATGAAACACTTTTGTATGTGAAATAATCTTGGAAAGTATTTCATAATGCTTGTTTAAAGCGACAGATACCCAATAGATATGAGCCGAATAACCAAAGAATCTTTAAAAAGAGTCAGAATTAATTACTTATTTAGATGCCTTTATGTACTCCAAAGGATATGTCAAACCCAGATTGAAATTCAGCATGAAAAGTATTCTCTTTACTGAGCTTTTCAAGCAAACCTATTTCCCTCACAAAAATGCCAAAAATTGCAGATATTAATAGTTTAGGGAATTTTTTAGTCCAAGAACATTTTTGTCTTAAATCTGAAATAGGACATAATGAAACACTTCTATATCTGAAAAAATCATGGAAAATACCTTATAATGCTTCCTTAAGGCAACAGATACCCATTAAATACGAGCCGAGTAATCACAGAATCTTTGAAAAGAGTAAGAATTGAATACTTATTTTACATGCCTTAATGTACTCCAACATATATTTCAACCCCAGATTGAAATTCAGCATGAAAAATATTCTTTATACTGAAATTTTCAAGCAAATCCATTACCTTCACAAAAATACCAAAAATTGCGGGTAATAGCTCAGGGAATTTTTTAGTCCAAAAAACTTTTTTTTTCAAAACTGAAATATGTCATAAAGAAACAGTTCTGTATCTGAAATAATTATGGAAGATATCTCTTAATGCTTCCTTGAGACACGCCTTAAAGTACGCCAACATATATTTCAACCCCAGATTGAAATTCAGCATTAAAAATACTCCTTATACTTAGGTTTTCAAGTAAATATATTACCCTCAGGGAAATACCAAAAATTGCAGGTAATAGTTCAGGGAATAATTTTTGTACAAAAACCTTTTTGTTCCAAAACTGAACTATGAAGGCGACTGATACCCAATGATGACGAACCGAATAATCCTAAAATCTTTGAATAGAGTAAGAATTAAGTACTTGTTTACATGCCTTAATCTACTCCAACATATATTTTAACCCCAGTTTGAAATTCAGCATGAAAAATACTCCATATATTATATACTGAGGTTTTCAAGGAAATCCAATACCCTCACAAAAATACGAAAAATTGTAGGTAATAGTTCAGGGAATTTTTTAATCCAAAAACCTTTTTGTTTCAAAATTATAATATGACTGTACGAAACACTTCTATTCTGAAATAATCATGGAAATTATCTCCTAATGCTTCCTCGAGGCGACAGCTACCCAATAATTACGAACCGAATAATCACAGAATCTTTGAAAAGAATAAGAATTGATTACTTATTTACACGAATTTATGTACTCCAACATATATTTCAACCCCAGATTGAAGTTCAGGATGAAAAATACTCTTTATTCTGAAGTTTTCAAGCAAATCTATTACCCTCACAAAAATACCAAAAATCACAGGTAAGAGTTCAGGGAATTTTTAGTCCAAAAACCTTTTTGTTTCCAAACTGAAATATGACATGATGAAACAGTTCTATATTGAAATAATCATGCAAAATATATCTTAATGCTTCCCTGAGACAACAGATAACTAATAAATATGAGCCGAATAATCAGAGAATCTTCAAATATAGTATGAATTAATCACTTGTTTATATGCCTTAATGTACTCCAACATATATTTCAAACCCAGATTGAAATTCAGCATGAAAATTACTCCTTATACTGAAGTTTTCAAGCAAATCTATTACGCTCACAAAATATTATAAATTGCAGGTAATAGTTCAGGGAATTTTTTAGTCCAAAAGCCTTTTTCTTGAAAACTGAAAATGACATAATATAAGAGTTCTATATCTGAAATAATCATGGAAAATATCTCATAATGCTTCCTTGAGACAACAGATAGCTAATAAATATGAGTCCAAGATTCAAAGAATCTTCAAATATTGTATGAATTAATCACTTATTACTCTCCTTAATGTACTCCAACATGTATTTCAACCCCTGATTGAAATTCAGCATGAAAAGTACACCTTATGCTGAGGTTTTAAAGCATATCTAATACCCTCACAAAAATGCCAAAAATTGCAGGTAATAGTTCAGGGAAATTTTTAACCCAAAAACCTTTCAAGATTGTAATATGACTATGCAAAGTACTTCAGTATCTGAAATAATCATGGAAATTATCTCCTAATGCTTCCTCAGGGTAACAGATACCCAGTAATTACGAACCGAATAATCACAGTCTTTGAAAAGAATAAGAATTAATTGCTTATTTACTCGACTTGATATACTCCAACATATATTTCAACCTCATATTGAAATTCAGGATGAAAAATACTCATTCTGAAGTTTTAAAGTAAATCTGTTACCCTCATGAAAATGCAAAAAATTGCAGGTAATTGTTCAGGGAATTTTTTAGTCCAACAACTATTTTGTTTCCAAACTGGAATGTGACTTAATGAAACTGTTCTGTATCTGAAATAATCATGGAAAATATCTCTCAATGCTTCCTTGAGTAACAGATAACCAATAAATGTGAGCCGAATAATCAAAGAATCTTTTAATAGAGTAAGAATTAATCACCTATTTACATGCCTTAATGTACTCCAAAATATATTTCAAAGCTTGAAATTTAGCATGAAAAATACTCCTTATACAGTACTGAAGTTTTCAAGGAAATATATTACCCTCAGGGAAATACCAAAAATTGCAGATAATAGTTCAGGGAATAATTGTAGCCCAAAAACCTTTCTGTTTCAAAATTGAAATATGACATAATGATACACTTCTTTATCTGAAATAATCATGGAAATTATCTCATAATGCTTCCTCAAGGTGACAGATACCCAATAATTACAGACCTAATAATCACAGAATCTTTGAAAAGAGTAAGAATTAATTACTTATATACATGCCTTAATGTACTTCAATATATATTTCAACCCCAGATTGAAATTCAGCATGAAAAATATTCCATGTACTGAGGTTTTCATGAAAATACCAGAAATGACAGGTAATAGTTCAGGGAATTTTTTACTTGAAAAACCTTTTTTTTTTCAAAGCTGAAATATGACATAATGAAACAGCTCTATATATGAAATAATCACAGAAAATATCTCTTAATGCTTCCTTGAGATGACAGATAGCCAGTAAATGTGAGCTGAATAATCAAAGAATCTTCAAATAGAGTAAGAATTGATAACTTATTTACACACCTTAATGTACTCCAAAATATATTTCAACCCAGATTGAAATTTAGCATGAAAAATACTTCTTATACTGAGGTTTTCAAGGAAATATATTACCCTCAGGGAAATACCAAAAATTGCAGGTAATAGTTTAGGGAATAATTTTAGTACAAAAAACCTCTATGTTTCAAAATTGAAATATGACAATGAAACACTTCTATATCTGAAATAATCACGATAGATACCTCATAATCCTTCCTTAAGGTGACAGATACCCAGTAATTATGAACCCGTCACAAAATCTTTGAAAAGAAGAATTAATTACTTGTTTACATACCATAATGTACTCTAACATATATTTCAACCCCAGATTGAAATTCAGTATGAAAATTACACCTTATACTGAGATTTTCAAACAAATTTATTACCCTCACAAAAATACTAAAAATTACAGGTAATAGTTCAGGGAATTTTTTAGTCCAAAAACTTTTTTGTTTCAAATCTGAAATATAACATAATGAAACACTTCTATATCTGACAGAATCATGGAAAATAATCAAAGAATCTTCAGATAGATTATGAATTAATCACTTATTTACATGCCTTAATGTACTCCAACACATATTTCAACCCTAGATTGAAATTCAGCTTGAAAAATATTCGCTTATACTGAGGTTTTCAAGCAAATCTTTTACCCTCAGGAATATGTCAAAAATCGCAGGTAACAGTTCAGGGAATTTTTTAGTCAAAAAAAACTTTGTTTCTAAACAAATATGACATAATGAAACACCTCTATATCTAAAATAAGTACGAGCCGAAGTCAGAGAATCTTCGAAAAGAGTAAGAATTAATTACTTATTTACACACCTTAATGTACTTATTCACAGGCCCTTTATTGTCGCCAACATATATTTCAACCCCATATTCGAAGTCAGCTTGAAAAATAGTCCTTATATTTAAATTTCAAGCAAATCTTACCCTCACAAAATTTAAAAGTGCGGATAATAGCTCAGGGAATCTTTTAGCCCAAAAAACTTTTTGTTTTGAAATTTAAATATATGCTTAAGAAATGTTTCCATACTGGAAATAATCCTGGAAAATATCTCATAATGCTTTCCCAAGCTGAAAGATACCCAATAAATATGAACAAAGTAATCACAGAATCTTTTAGATGAGTAACCATGAATTACTTATTTACGGGCCTTAATGTCCCCTAACCTATATTTCAACCCCATATTCAAATTCAACATGAAAAGTATTTCTTGTAATGAGGTATTCAAGCAAATATATTACCTCAAAAAAGTTCAAAATATTGCAGGTAATAGTTCAGGAAATTTTTAGCCCAAGATCCTTTTTGTTTTAAAACAGAAAGATGACATTATGAAATGTTTCTGTACATGAAATAATCACAGAAAATATATCACAATGCTTCCCCAAGGCAACAGATACCTAATAAATACGAACCAAATAATCACAGTCCTTATATTTATTTGCTGTCCATCAGCAAATAAGGCGACTAAAAGGGGCGGGAGCGGGGGGGCTGGAAACCCTCCCCTTCTTGTATTTAAATTTCTAAAAAGGGAAAC
>JAYMFT010131888.1:0-13014 GCA_038088735.1 Panulirus argus | reverse complement strand
TACCGTCGTGCTCAAGGGCCGTACCGTCGTACCCAAGGGTCGTACCGTAGTGCTCAAGGGCCGTACCGTCGTACCCAAGGGTCGTACCGTCGTGCTGAAGGGGACTGAGAGTTGAGGTGCGATGCGTTCGGTCCGCCCCGAACCACACACAATCGTGTGACTTACGCAGGTTCCGGGACCTAATTTGCACGGAGAACAATGAGGGAGCGAAAGCGGCTTCTCCCGAGCGCAAATTCATGAATGGCTTATGGACGACAGCCCAGACTTCAGCGGGAGGCGCTCACGCCTCACGGGGGTCGATCGACTGACTGCACAGTAATCCACTGAACGGCTGTACATCTGGACTGACACTTAAAGGGAATGAATGGCACACGTAAGACAAGCCAGGCACAGTGTATTCGGCTGGCGTCATCAGAGTTAATCTAAACATTTCACTGGGACAAATAATTGTGGTTATCTGTTAGACTGTAAAGTAGGTCTCCTCCACCTACGAGTCCTCTGAAGCAATATAGAGAACAAGGGTACGAGCCTTTAGCACGCAGGCACGGCTCTTGGGTCGTACTGTCGTGTGCATACGGACCGTACCGACGTGCTTGAGACATTCGCCGATAACAAGCAAGGAACCTCCCTCCCCCTGGCCACAAGGGAAACCTGAGAATTGAAGGCAAACTGGCAACCCCTTTGTCCACGCACGGAAACCCAAAACATACGAGAGAGAAAACAGATCACCAGTGGCATTTCCAGTAAACACACACACACACACACACGAGATGGGGCCCCACGAGTGTAAAACTCCCTTCCCCAGCACAGCCCAAAAGGGGTAACGACACACGTCTTAACGCTACCGGCGAGCTTTTGGTGTTGAGTTCACCCAAGGGTGGTGTCCATATTATTCTCCACTGATGTATACAGGAAAAAAGAAAAAAAATCAGCGATTATCGAGGTGGTCGAATTATTTCAGTGGGGCGGGTGCGCGCACACGATGGTCCCCGGTGGCTACCTATGGAGGAGGGGAGGAGGGGAAAGGGTGGGGGTCGTCCAAATGCGTGCGCTACAGGGCAACTTTAACCCCAACACCACTGATTGCCTGATGGGGATTGGGGAGAGGAGGGGAGGGGGGGGGGCATTCCCCCCACAGTCTCGGTGTGGGAGGAGGCTGGTATCCCACGTATCTCTAAGCCCAAGCTAATGCCAGTCCTTTAAACGAGTGGACACAAAAATCCTTGACTCAAGACAGAATAATTTGCGTAAAGAAAAAAAAAGATAAGACGTCTCTTCTATTAGCTGGCACAATCTAATCTGTTGTAACCCCGAGCATCTCTCCGAAGACGAGACGTTGACTTCGCATCCAACCAAACGACAGGTCACAAACTGACAGCCTATGTTGTTTATACAGCAAAGTCTATCCCTCGATCTCCCGAGGGTAGCCCTAATGCGTAATCGTCACCTGGCCGAAGATCTGTAACGTAAACAAGTATTCCACACAACTTCGGGCTGAAAAAATTGTTAAATAATCACTCTTCAGTGATACTCATGATTTGGTATAAGTGTGGAAGATCAATTACTTTCCAAGAAAGATTAAGGCATTAGCGACCAGCGTCGCGTCATTTGACTTTGAAGAATGTTTGGTTACATCTTACGCCAAACCTGCTTTTCATACCTCACGAGGGCTCCTGCAGCTCCCAGGAAACCGGCCACGTCCACCGGTCGGCACCACAGGCTATGAGGTGTTGTGATCTGTGTGCATCTGTGCGTAGAGAGCGGGCAAGGCATCTACATATTTTCATGTACAAGGGCACTTACATGGCCTCATACGGAAAACACCACTCACATCAAAATGCCTCAGTAGAATACAAGGCACGTCACCGTAACCTGCGCCGGAACAGATGTTACAAATGTCCTTGCTCCTCCAACTAGCGACAGTGACATACATAAACGCCACGTGAGGGTCTGTATATCTCAGGCAGGAGGAAAGACTCTCTCTCTCTCTCTCTCTCTTTCTCTCTCTCGGGGATCTTGTTTCTGAAATAACTATATCAGGGTTACAGGACGAAAGCGTTTCCTCCTGCCTGCCTCTGGTCCAGTTTATGTTCTTCAGAGCCAAATGTGAAACCTGCCTGAAGATGTGAATTATTATGATCAAGAGAGCGCTCGTATCTTCGTGTTCCATTTTCCTTGTGGTTACCAGCGACTTGAAATATATTTGAGGAATACATGTAACGTCCCAATGAAGAGAAAAAATAATTATAATACTAACAATAATGAGAGGGTCTTGAGTAATCGAGCTTAAAATCTCTAAAAAGCAACATGATGTGTACCCCCAAGAGACAAGATTATGACGAAGCGTCTTGGAAGAGCAAACACCAGGTTTCTCTCAACGGCAAAACAGGAGGTTTAAGGGAAAGACGAAAACAGGACCGAGCCATGAAACATGAGGCCAGCTCGAGAAAGGCAAAGAAAAAAAAAATGTGTGTGTGAACCACAGACACGGAGTCCAAATATACAGCGCTCCTAAAATAAATACAAAAACCTTACGCTTGAAAAACAAACACTAAATATATCATAAAACAAAAAAAAAAGAAAAAAAAACACGGACACGAGGTATTCTGGTGAGCAAATAAGAACTGTCCCGCAACACGCGCTTAAACTTTCCTTGCGACAACGTAAATGATAAAGGAAAAACAACATGGTAACATAGCAAGTGTCAACAAGAGGATACTAGCTCACGTGTCATAACAAAGCAAAATATAAAGATACATTCAAAATGCACACTTCAGGATTTTCAGCGTCATACTGCAGTCAGCTGAAGACAATGATGTTAGTGTCATACTACAGTTAGCTGAAGACACTGATGTCAGTGTTATACTCTGCAATCAGCTGAGGAACTGATGCCTTTGTCATACTGCAGTCACCTGAAGACACTGATGCCAGTGTCATACTGCAGTCACCTGAACTCATTGTTTCTAATGGCATATTTCATGATTGGTTAATGGCATCCTTACAACAACACTTCACACTCATGACAGCAGAGGCTCCACCACACGTTATAGACAAATGATGCAGTCATTAATATTCGATCACTCGTGGCATGTGTTAGACTACAATGTTAAATATTTATCTAGATTGTAATCACAATCAACGAACGATTCCAGATTACAATCAACTGAGAAACTATTCCACAATATAACTAAAATCAACTGTGAACGATTCCAGATTATAATTACAATCATATGTGAAAGATTCCAAGTAATTACATTTAATCATGAGCAATTGAGCATTACCATTACATATCAACTGAAAGATTCCAGGCTATAATTACAATTATCTGCGAACGACTTATTCCTCGTGACTTTCGTAAATGAGTGTTGACCCTTCAGATCCGGGGAGATAAAATCGATGGCTCTTCAGGATCGTGAAGGACGAGTTGTTGTGCTAGGCAAATGGCCCGCAGGATTTAAACGGGGTAAAAGTCGGACTAATCAACACGTTAAGGAAGTTCTTTCCCAGTCGCTAACCTCTCTCTCTCTCTCTACCCTCCGACAGTACGACCCTGGAGCGCGGCTGCACGACCCGTGGACACGACGGTATGATATGACCCGTGGCTCAAGATCTGAACAAAAGCGACCTTAAAATCTAGAATTCTGCTGAGGCAAGATACTGTTAAGTTCTTCTGTATATTTTCGTCTGCAACCAAACACAAGGAAAACGTTAAATGAAAATAAAACACTCACTTGGAATCATCTGCAACGGACACACTAACATTAGGGTCAGAACCTATTACAACAAATCTAAAAAGGTCACAATCTATAGTAATGCATGAGTCAAGATATCTAAAAACCATTTAAGGTTTCACAATGTCTACAAAAAATCACCTCAACCCGCCATGTAACCTTGAACTCCAACTGTGCGTCTATAAAAATCGTTTCGTCTATTCCGGTAACAAGTGATGCCGACTGGAGCTCCCCACATTTTTCTCCCCTCTCGCTCCCTGGCCTATGATGCGAGGAAATATCTCCCCCTCAGTCACCCACGCTTCCCCTCACACCACTGCGAGAAAATCCCTATGCATGAGGAACATCCAATCTCGGTGAGGACAGCAATCAGATGCTGTTTATATTCACCGACTGGATAGTTTAAATGGCTTTGGCTCGGTGCCTATCAACTACCTGCGTCATCAGGCGTCGTTAAACCCACAAACCGAAAAAAAATATAGCTTCTTCCGGTGTTCAGGATAATTTTAAAGCCACATATACTCTCGAAATGTACATGGCCTTTGATATCGGGCTTTTGAAATTTATTAAAGGCCAACGAAAGTAAGTAATAGGTCAGGTACGGCATCCTTAAACGTAGCGAGAAATGATGTGCGGGTTGAACCTCCGTAATTCGGCAACCTTGGGACCTGACCACTGCCGGACCTCATAAAATGCCAGAAAACAGAAACTGAACCATAAGGGAACCCCCTATGTAAACATATGCCCAACCCCTAGTCTTGCCAGCTCATTCCACATACATATTGTTGTGTTATCAAAGGTAGAACAGAGCTTAAATCGTGAAATAATACAACCAATAGTGCTTACAAGCAAGGTTCTGCTTTGGGGTGTGCCGAACAATTATATGAAATTAACAGAACTGTTTATAAGCTCGGCTGCAGTGTAAACAGATTTTGTCGCCCTAGCGCTGCTAACTTGCTAACAGCGCCACCCTGTTGGCAGATCCACAAACTAATGGCGGCAGATTCAAGCCGTGCCGGAGCATGGGAGTTGCCTGACCACAGAGCGCCGGATTAGAAATGTACACCTGTACAAAAAAACTCAATTGTGATTTTGACTGCGGAACCTCTGTTCTTAGCTTGAATCATTATTCGAAACACTTCAGTTCTGCAAGTACCATACAAAATCAATTTGTCTGACTCAGAACTAGACTTATATCAACACTCAGAACAAGAATTTATTACCGTCCAGCTAAATCATACACACACACACACACATGCTACCACTAGGCGCACACTCGATATCTCCTCGCAAGAAAAATCCGTCTCTGAGCTGGAAACTCATTTGCATAATTTTTGCTTGACAGAAAGCAAATAATATCCGAAGTGGAATCATACTGGACCAAAGGAACCAAGCCATTACCGTATATCTTAACAATCCCTCTACCACACCGGTACGGCCCCGAAGCGCGACGGTACGACCCCTGGGTATGATGGCTTGACTTACGGCCTAATCCTTGAAGGTCAGGTCAAAGGCTAGGCCAATCATACCCAAGGTTCGCAGCGTCGTTCGCACGGTCCTTAATCGACATCTTCGAGTTGCACCGTCGTGCTTAACGATCGTGACGTCGTGCTCACTAGCCGAGGTCAACGTCGAGGTAGGTTCCGCCTGTCGCCAGCCTGAGCGGTTTTCATCGTTAACATTATCCTAAAAGAGTCAGCCAACGAGCCATGGCCGGTGTTGGGGGAGGACCCCTCGGAGTCCACACACACACACACACAAACAGTGTCCCACCTCCCGAAAACCTACTCCAGTCCCTAACACACTACAGGTCATCAGCTTCGTACAAAGACACCTATTCCTTAAAGGAATACTTTACACTGCAATTTTCCTAACTCATCTTTCCCTCAGTCAGTATTTTCTTACGAGGTATGTAATGATAATCAACTATACAATGATAGTCAACGTACTGTAAATACATTAAAACAACGCAAGTCATGGTTAAACAACGAAGAGATAACCTTCGGCTGAACTAGTATCTTGCAGCCACAAAATAATAAATAACACACTGGCCAGGGAGGAGGAGCAGAGACTACTCGAGGGCAAAGCTGGGAACATCATCTTGACTCTGTGCCAAAAAAAAAAAAAGAAATGAAGATGGTGCTGCATCACTGCCACGGCGAATGCACCCATACTTGGTGAATCTGAAGACGTCCCAGATCAAGTTGGATAGGGACCAAACAACACAAACAGCCGGGTTCAGTAATAGCCTCTCACTGGCTTCGTGCGTGTGTATATCACTATTACCTCATCATCTAGAAGCTAAGAGGATAATGAAATAATTAGTCTGGCGAGTGTTGGTACACACAGCTTGACATAGATACTACCGAGCAGCTAAAGACATTAAAAGTTATGTAACGAATAGTAGCGTATATTATCAAGGAGAGAAGGTTTCCTAGCCAATAATGGGAACTGGCCGTAATTCTACAAGAGAAAACAATTATCATCATCATCATTATTACACCGCGAGTGACATGTCGCCATCGACGAGGCTGCATCATCGTCAATGGACGGAATAAACGGTCTCATCTTGGGCCTCCTCGCTTCATGGGAGTCTACCACTTCACTGCTCCTGCACGGAATGCAAATTGAAAGCAGCAGGAGCCTTAGTAAAGGGGTACTGTGGGTGTATTATAATAATAATTTTACAGTAACAATAATATATATATATATATATATATATATATATATATATATATAAAAGAAAAATATACGAAGAACTTTTAGGGCCCGAGGTTGGCCGACAGCCAAGACTCCTGACCCTCCCCAGCGACCCAGTCCCCGCTCGCTGTCTTCTTGAGGAAGTGTCCAAACGGTGTCTTGACTCTTTTAAGAGGAAAATACTTTATAGATTTCAGCTGCCTGCCTCGTGGGTCTGAGACCCCTGGGCTTAATATTGTTATGGGGCGTCTTACAGTAAGTGCGAAGGATTAAACTTGACAATGACGTCTTTACAGAAACCGTTCCGTTAAGACGAGAGATACCGAGGGATGGCTTAACGAAATTAGGCTAGGACTGGGGAGGACTGAAGACACCCGCGGCACCTTAAAGAAGCTAGGATTGGACTTAATGGCCCTTACAGAGTTAAAGACTCGTAAGGACGTCTTTTAAAAAATACTATGACTAAAGATACTAAAGATGCTTAAGGGAACTTGGCAAGGACTGAAAATACCCACAGCACCTTAAAAGAGACTAGGCTAGGAGTAAAAACATCCATGCCACCTTAGAGAAACTTCGCGCCACAGGAATCGAGTGAATACAGGGCTATATCCCAAACTGATAGTAGACAATACCATTCCCCCTTCATGAAACGGGAATCGACAGTACACAATACAATACCCCCATACTGCTTAATGAAATCGACAACAATCAGTCAACATTAGGGAACATCTTCCAACATAAATTCGCAAGAATACACTAAACATGTAGTAAAGCCACTGCAAACACAACCGCACAGGTAATACATTCTCTTTAACATGACTGCTCGACAATGACGCACCTCGGCTGAGTACGAGAATCTATTACCCTCCCACTTCTATATTTTCCCTTCTATTTTTCTTTCTCATGCAGCATAGAAGACACATTCCTGCGGTTACTGTGTTGATTAATGGCAATATGACATCACATTCTTTCACCTCCCACAAAGCCAAAGTGAACAGGGGAAGAGATGTCACAACTCAGCAGATACAGCTTTCTTCCCCTGAGGATGACACTACTCAAAAATCAAAAGGTCCAATATTTCACTAAAAAAAAAAAAAAAGTTTCTCTTGACAAAACATGGCATTCTGTGATTCCAGGAGAAGTCACTAATGCAGTGTACACTTGGAGAAAATGACAAAAACAGAGTAATGCAATTCAGCCAACCACTACTTATAGCTCTATCACTGTGACAAACTCATTGAAAGTGATCTGTTTATAGTTTCTTTTTTTTTCGAGATAAAGAAATAAAGTCATCTCCTGTTTATAGGTCTGTGGTTAACAGAGGATATGGACTACACAAAGAGGTTCTCATGTCACGTCACCTTCATATAATACGAAGTGAAAGACATAAACTGCTCAGCTGACTCACACGACATTCCGAGAAATCAAGAGGGATGGAAAGGTCGAGATATGTTCTACGAATCAAAGATGCGTACAAATCTAACAAAAAATAGATGAAACAAAAAAAAAAGTCCAGTGGAAACTACTAACACTGTCACTCAGTCAACGGATGTCATAGCTAGTAGAATTACCCCCCCCCCCCACCATGGACATGTTTTTGCCGTTTCATTGTCTTCCTACTCTTCCAAACAATCAAGGTATTCTGAGGATGAGTGTGGGGCCATAAAACAAGTCTACTGATAAAAACTGATGGTCTACTGGACATTAAATAATGTATTCGGATTATGGAAGATGCACTGTTCCTTTCTGTATGAGCCATATGGCTCAAGCATGAAAAAAAAAATAATGAAGAATATCCTATATATAAGACGAACGAGTACAATAAACCCACAAAAACAATTCAACTCCAAAAATACTACCTCCTGTTCTCTACTCCTTATATATTCTAAATGTAATTAAGGAATTCCTAAAATTATCATGGTCTCCAAGTGACCCGTATGTACGACCCTACTACTATAGATTTCTCATGACCTTAATGAAAATGGAACTAAAATTTGTAATAATTTCAACATTCATACCCCCCACCATTCCACTGAAAAAATGATTTGAGAAAATTGTATTAATCATATCAAACTATATGACAGAACTATAATATGTAATGACTTAGTGTCTTGCAAAATAAAAATTTCATTACTGAATGCAACTAAAAATGCCTTGTTTGAAAACTGATACAGAGGAAACCGTCATTTACAAATGCGTCAATGTAGAGTATTTTTCCGTATGACTGATTAAAACAACAGAGTGTAGCTTCACACCAATATGATATCTTCGGCATTTGTACCTAAGCAAACCTTACCATTACTCTAATATTCTTCAGCAGGAATACAGGCAGCTAAGGGATAAGAGAAAAAAAATCTCAGCTACAATATCATTTTGTCAGGCAAGAATTTTTGTATGACAAAATTCACATCGATATACTTGCGTCACCAAACAAAAACATAAATCGAGAATGTCGTGGATGAATAAGAATCAGAGATTTCCTAAAATTCGAGTATGTAAAATGTCTATAAATAATCATATCATCTATAACTCATTATATGTAAAAAAAAAAAAAAAAGGCTCTATGAGGAGTTGTCTGATTGTTACGTCTGAAGCAACGAACAGGTTCTTAATTCTACAGGTGTAAGTGACCAGTTATATCATCCAGTCGCACAGACACACAGTTGGCCGCGGCATTCCACAGGAACGCACTGCACTGTCATTCGAACAGAAGAGTTGAGAAAGTGTGAATCTACGATTACAAAACTTTTTCTTCACGAAAACGTAACGTCAGCTTAACCTAGTTTGGTTTGAATAAGGTAAGACTGGGTCAGGTTTAGATAAAAATTAAATTCGATATATTTGTCAATGTAGCAAAAACTTGTCAAGCATATAAGAACAAATTACGTGTGTAGCAATTATGTAAATGGAATGTTCTGATTATACTGATGTTAATGCAGGCAATCACTCCGACACAACTTGCAAATATGATGGATACTGCGTGAAGGAGTCTCGTTCAAACCAGGTAAATATACTGGCGTTTTCCGTAAGAGAAATTTATTTAACCCACGGTTCATGGGTACACCACCATGCCCATGGGTCGAACCATTACGAGAAAGGGTCGTACCATCGTGTTCAAGGGTAAGAAAATGAACCAGTCAAAAAAACAGGGTCATACCTAGGGCGTTACGGCGAGATGACGGACCCTCCTGCGGCCCCCAGACTGAACTCCTTACATATATTGCGGCCTTGAAATTAGCATAAATATAACATCTACGCTCATCAATGGACTCTTTACAGACTCGACACTAATGCTCATTAACGTTTCTCGTTGGTCCTAAGAACAGCCGTCCGGATATGGCAAAATCCCAAGTGTGAGTCTCTGAAAACAAATAAACAGACGTTGTGATAAGTTACCACGTTTCCTCCAACACGTTCATTAGCACTATGTAAATCAGCATAATCCAGTTGCACCATTCTTGTTGTCTTTAGACCCTTTATTAGTCACATAATGTGTTCTAACTTAAATAAGGAAGCTGTACACAAAGTGAACCACACTATTTAAACAAAATACTCGATGTCACTCGACACTCACATCTCCCGCCGGGCTGCCGCCATGTTTGAATTCATAGCTGATGAATGATTAGCCTTAAATATGTAATTCACCTCAAATTCTTGTAATGAACTAGATTCAATTACGTTTTATACATCATACATTAATCATCTTTCGTATGGTAGCACTTGTATAGATTGATATCAAAAGAATAATTCAAATATAGATATTATCAGTTTTGAACGCGTAAGAATTCCGCCTTTCGGTAAGTTTGTTTATGCGAAGGAGCCGGTGTCCTGAAAACGATGTAAGCAGTGAAAAATTCTTTGTTTCTGTGTTAGAACGAGACTTTCAGAGTTATGTAGAAAACTACAGGTGTGTTACAGTACCAGGCGAACTGGGATAAGCTCATAAAAACGATATTTATTATAATTGTTACGCGGTTTGCGGTTGATTAGTGACCAGAAAATTATGATCAGCGATAGATATGGATCACGTGTTATCTTCAATAAACCCTTTTAAAGAAGTGATTGATATACGGTGGTGATAATGGCAAGGATGATGAGAGTAACAATAAGGAACAGGATATTAGGAGCTATCTGGGACCAGGGCAGGATCCAGCCGTCTAACAAGGTAAGACAATAGACTCATTCTTACTGGTCTTTTGCTTTCCCTTTTACTGCTCCTCACCTCCATGGTACCTCACTTATGCAGGTCACCTTACACGTCACCTCACGTTTATGTTAGCGGCACATTTATCACTGCCACGCACATCACCTCACTTCACCACGCACATATGTACAAATCTACACAAATCACTACCACACGCATTGCTGACACACGTTCCCGCCACACACGTCCCAATCACAGTGTAAGTCACCACAGTACGCTTCACCACCACAGACAACAGCACCACCACACAACGCCACCACACTCTTTACCATCACACACGTCACCACCACACACATAGGTCTGACTATACTTACTCAGTCTTCATGAATCACAGTCCGGTAGTCCTGTGCATATCCAGTCAGCTTTGAAAATATAAATTTGCTATAAAACCTCTATAAATTGAATATGATATACACAGCCAGGTGTCTGGTTGGTGCTGGTCCAGTTGGCAGAAGGAGAATAGACAGCATTATGGATGGCACCAGCTCAGCCAGCAGAAGTGTAGGTAGTCGCTGTTGGATCGCCAGAAAATCCTGTATAACAAACAGTCCGGCCTGCGACAGATTAGCTGGCGGGAGCTTGGTTGGCAAAGGTTTAGTTGACAACGAGTTCGTCGATATTTGTCATATTGCGTTAGTAACGCTGTAGATTTTAACAGCCCTCTGACAACGGTCTTGAGTCCAACAATGTAGTCAACAACAGTTCTTCCGGGAGGGTTAGGTTCGAAAAAGTCTTCCCCCTTCCCTCACGAGGTGGGAGGGAGTAGATACAAGTGGTAGAAGCGGCAGTGGGTGAAGGTTAGTACTTCACCAGGTGGGAGGCAACATACGTGCATTAAGACTCGGGTGGAAGGGTGGAGGTGGCAGTCCAGGGGGTTTAAAAGCCTTACCGTGTCCAAGCTTTCCTCAGTTCAGCACTGTTGAACCTTTGATTGAAAGTTTAAGAGAGGCGACTAGCGAATACTGATGAAGGAAGGTACTAGCCATGTGACTCTGTTGTGGAGCTGCACCAGAACACTGCACCGTACCAGTGGACTGTAGATGCACCGAGACAGTGTACCATAGCTGTGGACTCTAGGTATACCAGGCCAGTGTACCGTAGCTGTGGACTCTGTAGGTGTACCGGATATTGTACTGTAGCTTTAGGCTCTAGGTGTACCAGGACAGTGAACCGTAGCTATGGATTCTGTAGGTGTACCGGGACAGTGGATTTTGTAGGCGATACGGAACAGTATACTGTGAAAATGTACCTTGCAGGTGTACCGATATTGTGTACCATGGCAGTGGACTAACGGTTCACTGTACCATTTGAACTTCCGTACAAGTTCAGTACTTCTTCGTATTATACAGTTATAGCATGATAGTGTACCTTGTTAGTGTACCATATAAGGGTACCTTACTACTGAATTACCTCGGTGTACCAAGGTTGAATTCCGTTCTTGGAGCGGGCTTCCAAAATGTGAACAAGCTGCAGCGTCAATTGTTTATCTTGGCGACTTACTTGAGTCAGAGGACGTTTGTTGTCAGAGGGATATCAGTTTGTTAATTTCCTTCAGCTTTGTCGCAAAAGAATATTTTTCCAGTTTCACGAATCTTTGGATCCAGGATCGAGTTCTGGAACGAACAGTCAGCTCACAGCTAACACAGCTGTTCACCCATCTCTCTGAGCTTGATCGATCAGTGGACATAAATTGTTTATACATCGTAACTCTTGTCCAAGGGGCATGTCGAATGGATTTTCGTTGACTTGTTGGTTATTTATGCTTTCGGCCTATCCAACTCCCAGGGTCATTAAGACTATCAACATTTACTTATAACCACCAATCGAATAATCTTAAAACACCTCCCTCGAGTATTAATGATGATTCTCTAGCACCACATTACATTATCACTACGTATATAGACTATAAGGTTTTCGCGAACGTCTTCATCAAATTCATATTGTAGTGACCAGAGTGCAAGCATTATTGTCAGTATAACATACTGAACTAATACGGTTCACAATATTTCTGTTGTAAAAAGTAATCGTATAAATCAAAAATGTATTTATCAATATAGGTAGTCTTGGTTTAAACTAGTATGTATTTATCAACATAAGTAATCACAGGGTAAGCCAATATATATCTATCATCAGTATAAGTCGTCACAGTGTAAACCAATATGCATTCATCATGAATGTAAGTAGTCACCGTGTCAACCAATACGTTTCTATCACAATATAAGTAGTCTAAAGAAAGCTGTTTAGGTCTGACCGGGGGCAGGATATGGCACTATCGTTGGTGGCGGGTTGATGCGAGCAGTGTCTGACCCTCAGCCGGGGGATACCTCTCTCTCTCTCTCTCTCTCTCTCTCTCTCTCTCTCTCTCTCTCCTTGATCTTC
>JAYMFT010131877.1:0-13014 GCA_038088735.1 Panulirus argus | reverse complement strand
CATCAGCGTAAGAGTGCATTGGGTTACTTGTGGAAGAGAGAAACTCGTTGAAGAAAAGGAGAAAAAGTGTTGGCGACTGTACAGACCCTTGAGGGACACCGCAGTTGATGGAGAAAAGGGGGGAGGCTGATCCATCAACAACTGCAGAGATAGATCGGCCGGAGAGGAAGCTAGATATCAAGTGCAGTGCAAGTGTGTGTGAAATGCTAAAATGTAGAATTGCAGTGTGAATATAACTCCAAAAAATGAGAATTATCATTTGAATTGGAGTATTAGAGGGAAATTGCTACTCTTGCCAGGAAATCTGTTAAATACATTTAAGTTTGCTATGAATAGCCCACTAGTCATTTTTGTTAGTGTAATTATATAATATCAGTGTTTCACTTGAAAAGTTAGATACAGTGTAAAACATACCCGATGAATGTTCCTACAGAAGTGTATTCAGAACTAATTTCAAATTTAAAAGAAAAATTTTGATCTTTTGATGCAAGGGGTGATCCTTTTTCTTATACTGTCCCCCTTCTTTATAAATAAGTTGTGTTCTACAAAAAACATGTTTACATAAAGATTCCCTTAAGCAGAGACAAATTTCTATGATAGATGGGGTTATGTACCAGATGTCCTCCCCCAGACACAGTATTCCCAATTTTGGATACATTATTTGAAAAAGAAAACATAGAAAATATAAATATAAGGCTTGTAAAACTTAAACATATATGAATGAGTAATGTGTCCAATACAAGATATAGCTTTTAGTTTTGAGATGATTTCCAGTGAGTGTAGAGCACCACAGGTTGGCCTGAAGAGAGAGTGGTGTTGGATCATCAGATTCATCAGCAGTTAGCAGTGTCATGTCTAGTGGAAAAGTCATTTCTGTAAGTGAGCAATTTGCTTTAGACTTGGACATGAGTGAGCCTGTTTGATTTAAAGAGATTTTAATCTCATCAGCATTGCTCCTGATTTACTGTATGCTAGAGTTGTTGACATTATATATGCAGCCAAGTCCTGAGACTACCTCACCATTCTCTGGTCTTTTGATTACTTCCAGCATTCTTTCAGGGGTTAACATCTTCTTTTGAGCTTTCATATATAGGAATGGTTAAAGAATGTTTTGGAAGTGCCATATTACTGACAGAAAGAATACAGTACATAATTTGTGAGTGCTGTACAACTTCACACATCAAGCACCATATGGTATTTGGCATCAGTAGACTATTCTTCCAGTGATTCATTACTGTACAATACCCACAAGCAACCTTTTTTAATGTATTGTAGCATCTCAGTGTTTACCTTGACTTATTCAGTATTCTTTTATTGTTAATGGTTTAACAAGCTTTATAGTTATACAATTGAGGGAGAGGGAGCTGTATGTTGGTCTGATTTCTTGGATGGAAGCTATATGTTGGTTGTCTTTTTGATGTAGGTTGAGCACTGTGTGTTTGTCTTTCAATACTCTTGATGTTAAGTTGTTAATTTTTCAGTGTTAGAATGTGGTTCTGTAGAGCAATAGAGCTAGTTTTGTGCAGATTGAGTACTTTGTAATTTATGCTGGGAGTGTGAAGGTTTTGGTAGGTGTTTTGGGTGTTTGTTTCTGAATAGTTGTTGCATGGTCAGAGCTTTGAGTAGTCTTTTTTGGAGGGGAGTGTTGTGCATTGGAGATGAAACCACTGAAGATGGAGTTCTACTTTCTGGTGATGGAATTTACCATTTTGGGCAGATGTACTTGAATGTTCCAAGATTGGGGTTAATGCCATTAGCATGTATTAATAGTTGTTCCAGGAAATGACTAAAGTAATATGGATCCAAACTGAAACAAAGTTTTCAGGTTGGGAGGTGTGTTTAATACATCATGTTGCGTGTTTATTTATTCATTGTTTGTGTTGCTTATAACACTGTATTTGAATGTATCAAATTTTTAGTGGAAAAAGGTAAACCATTTATCCATTAATTTGCATACAGCAAACTCGGTTAAGTTAAGTGAAGCCAATATACATAGTTAGAAAGAACAACAAAAAGTTTACTGAAGTTTGAAGAAAGATGTTCAGGCATGTATATTAATTTATTAGGGAGTTCTTATTTTTTAAAGCCGTTAGTTTCCTACTTTTGTGAATGGTAAAACCTTGGAAAATTTAAATGTTGCATTCTAGAGATGATAATGGGAAATTAGATGCCAGTTGCAGCATAATGCATGGAAAGATAATTGGGGATGCCTTGAAAATTTTGGTGAAAAGTAAGACAGAGAATATGAGAGGAGCGAGCTTGAAAGAATGATTTTTCATGCTTTCATGGTGGATGTAAAATAAGTTTGCCAAAAGCATACATGATACAAGTAATGGAAATTAATAAGTTATGCTTTGTTCCTGATATTAAGGAAATCTCTTGGGTAAACAGTGAAGACATGAGAAAGATATGGAGTAAAGAAAACTTTATATGATCACATGGACGAAATAAATCTATGGTGTGGACATAGAATGCATATAACATTTGACTAGTTGAGGAAAATTTGACTGCACAGTATGCTTAGGTGCAGAGAGGTAGACCACATCAGAGATGGATAGATTCAGTGAATGAGTCAAAATGTGTAGTATGTCAGAAGTAGTTGTTAACAGAGGTAGGAATGCTGAGTATTTACAATGGAAACTGTTTATGGATAAAATTTGTAAGAATAGAAATATGTCTCACTGAAGAATCATATTAGTGAAGAAACTGAATTATAGACACTAAATAAAAATGAAAGTCCTGCTTCACATTCTCTCATTCAGCATGAATTGAAGAAAATTAAGGTTTTAGTTTACACTATGGTTTTGTGTACTTTTAGGCACAGTATGATTATTTGCCACTGTATTTGTTATCCAGTATCTAAATAGTCCTTAGTTTGCTTCACAACATGTGTATGGGTTTGATTACGAGAAATATATTTATCTTTTCTTTAGTGTAATAGAATATGTTGCAACAATGAGAAAAGGATTTCAAGTTGAGAAGTGAGAGAAAGGAGGTGAAATGGTAAGATATTTTCAGAGAACATTATCAAGAAAGATAGAAGAAAAGTTCCTCATATATGTTAACAATATTCCATACAGGGAGAGCTCAACCCACTTTACAGACTGAGAAGCTGCCCTAAAGATAAATAGCATTGAGGCTTGAAACAGTCCTAAGATTTTCCAGGAAACTTTGCTAAATCTTTGGTAAAAAGTTTCAGGGAAAGAAAAGTTGAATTAATGCCAAGTATATTGATTTTATAGTGGGGGTTGAAACAAAACCTTCAAGGGCCGAATAGGAAGAAACTGGGTATTTGAAGCTTGGAATACTCTTTATCATGTTCACCATTTTAAGAGATGTTCTTCGGGCTGCTACACACTAGTGGTATCATGTAAGTGTTAGCTGTTTTTCTTTCCAACCTCAGTTAGACTTAGGGACGCCCATGGTTTTCTTAACTTCTGCATTCTCTCATCTGGGAAGAAGCAGGACTTTAATCCCAATCCCTACAGAGGCCCATCCTTGATGTAGGCACTTTTAATTGTGATTAGCTTCCCTTTTGTCAATAAAAATGATAGATTGATAAAATGATAGCAGGGGAAAAATTCACACACAGAGAAGTATGTAGATGCTTTCATTTTTGTGTTGAAGAGAGAGCCCTAAGACCATGCGAATGACATTAATCAGATGTGAAAACATAAAGCAACGTTTTTCTATGATGAGATAATCATGTGTGTTATTAAATAGTTATGCAGCTTCCTGCTGTACATTTGTATACCCAACAAAATCTTACTCATACAATACCTTGAATACTGAGATTATTTGGTAACTGAATCTTTATAGATAATTCTGTGACAAACAGATGCCCAGTACCATATTTGATTACTATCTGTTTTTCAGATGCAGTGTTTTTCACTTCTCTGCTCACTCACTTTCAGTTTGAGAGCACATTGGAGACCATATTACTCTGGATAGTGAAACTTCATGCACATATGTGTAATTAAGAGTATTAAGTATGTTGCAAAGGTTGAATGTCTTTTTTTTTATATATATGTACAGCAGTTCCATGTGGAATTTTGCTTGTGTTGTTTCTGTAAGACTATGAGGAATAGCTACATGAAATTGTCCATTAACAAGACTTTTTAAATAGTTAATTGCTCCTTAAATGATCTTTCATGGTGGTGACTGTCTAATAACATATCTTTACCTGTAGTAATTGCCTATTAACAAGACTGTTTCACTGGTTAATTGCCAGTTTATTAGTATTTGTACATGTGATGCCTTGTTATATTCAGATGTCTAGTTGTAATGGTTTAGCTTAATATTTGGTGCTGTACTAAGACTTTATGGAGTAACATATTTAAACTTTTTTCTGTTAAATGTTATGTTGTGTATAACTGTTATTACTAACACTGTTCCCAGTTGCATAGAGTGGATCTTTGAGCATGTATGCTTTTAGTTTACTCGTGCACGGCATCAACTCTTGCCTATTCTTAGAGTGAAAGATGACTTTTCATTTCCTACTTTGCTGCAGATAGCTAAGGTAGAACAGTGCATTCTTATTTTCATGAAGACTGTATTGATTTGCCTGTTGAAATTTTATCACATGATGCACTGTAATTTGTATGTTTGCATATTTGCAGTGCTTTGCGTAACTTTTTTTTCCTGTTCCAGTGTACAACTGATATCCTGTTACGAATCCTGCTTATGTACTTTTTCATGCTGTGACAATTGGTCTTCGAAAACTTGCAGATGATTTCAGTCATTTAGATTTTTTATCTTTATACTTTCAAAATGGTCTTTCCTATCTGTACAGCAGTTTGGTTGATGCAGTATCATTTCCACTTGAATATGTATATAGAGTATTTTATGGCATAAATATGTGCACATACTTTCTACGTTCTGCTTGGTAGACATGTGTTTAATACTTCAGTACTCCTGTTTGGTCAGTGCATAACATCCCTAAGTCAGAAGGACTAGTGTCCCCCATAAAGTGTTTTCATTTCCATATATGACTGTTTGATGTTGGTTAGACTGATGAAATGAACGTCAAGTAGTTACTTCTGAACAGAGATAAATTGAGCTAATGGCCCAGACAGTTGTTTAGTTTTAAGAAAAGTCTTGTATATTATGACAAGGATCAAGTCATGGAGAGCTTTCATGTTAATAGAATTTAAGTGGGACTTCTTATTTTTGCTTATACGAGAGTAATGGAAAATAGCAGATGCCCAATGCTATTGTGATGGGATTGCTTTTACTTGTGGAGTTGTGATATTTTTTTAACATTTAACATAGAATGTGTTCTGTCAGTGTCTTACATGACTGCTAAGTTAAGGCTCTGATATCAGTATGGATGATTCAGAGTTCTGGGAGTGCTAAACACATTCTCATGTGACCTTTGTTCATGATCTGAGTTGTTACATGACTTTCTTGTCTCAGATATACCATCTCAGCTGGAACATCTAGTAAGTAAAGTTGTTTCAGATTAGGGTAATGCAGAATTGTCACCTGCATAGCTTCTTCATTTATTAGTAACTCAACCAGTTGCTAGAAATCCAAGACCAGATGTGTGTGTGCCTCATGAAGAACTTTTTCCAATATGACAAAGGGTTATGAAATCTATGGATGAAAAGTGAACTTCTGTTCCATTGCAAAAGATAGTCATAAACAACTTAATTCTATGCTACAGTTTTTGATGAACCCCAAAATGATCTCTATGCTATGTGTTAACAGTCATCTGTGTGGACAGCAAAGGCAAATTGAGCTTTATTTATCCAAGTAGTGAGTAGAAGAATAGACTTACCAATGGGGATCAAAGGATAATTAAGCCAAGAAAAGGAATTTGTACTTAGGTAAGTAAGCAGAAGGTAGTCGTCGTCTTCATCATCGTCGTCATCGTAATACCTACAGAAGAGGAAAAGTGATCCAACATTGTGGCATAGGGCAAGTGGGTCGAGATTTGAAGTTATCTTGGGAGAGCTAATAAGTCGGACTGCTTTCAACCCATCTCTTTCAAGTAAGAATGGAGAGCTAGAACCACCCTAGATGTGAGAGTAGTACTCTATTATAGGACAGTACAATCCTTTGTGTAAACAGAGCAACTGTTCAGAAGAGAAATTTCGACATCTAAACAGGACTCCCAGTTTCTTTGAGGTAGACTTAGCTATATCTGTAATGTTGGGTCTTCATGACAAAGTGGATGTTACAGTAATATTAAGTATGTTCATTGAGTCAAAAGATAAAATTACAGAGCAATTGAAGAAGAGAGGAGAGATGTGAGGAATTTTTGATAGAAAGATGGGCAGAAACTGGGTCTTAGAGGCATTACACTTAACCAGATTTTGTCTACCCTACTGAAACATTCTGTCCAAGTCTGAATTTCTTTGAGGAAGTTGTGTCGAGTTGAGATGCAGATCGGGTTAGAGAAGCAGCAGAATCGAAGGATTCAGAGGAATGTTGTCCGCATATGAATGCATTTGGTCATTTATGGAAGAAAGGAAATCATTACTAAAAAGGAGAAAAAGCGTTAGAGACAAGTGAGAACCTTGAGGGACACCACTGTTGATGGAGAAAGGGGGAGAGGCTGATCCATCAACACCCACGGAGATAGATCAGCCTGAGAGGAAGCTTGATATGAGGGACTAAAGTGAGGAAGTTAAACCAAAAGGGGAAGTTTAGAAATGACACTGTGATGCCAAGCCCTGTGTAAAGCTATAGATATATCAAGGGCAACTACAAAAGATTTCCCAAAATCTTTCAGGGATGATTACCAGACATTATTAAGATAAGAAGAGTATCACCAGTTGATCTCACCTTACCGAAACCATACTGGTAATCAAAGAGAAGAGTGAGATTCAAGATATCTGAGGATATGGGAGTTGAGGAGGGATTCAAACACTTTGGAAATGGTAGATGTCAAACTAACAGGACAGTAGTTAGAGGGGATTGAACTATCATCCTTCTTAGGGATGGGATGTACCAAAGCATGCTTCCAGGAAGGAAAAATTCTCTTCTTTAAACAGAAATGGAACAGATGAGCAAGCACAGGTGCAAGTTCATAGGTGCACTCTTTCAGCACATGGGGATGGATGCCATCAGGGCCATAAGACTTGCTTGGGTTATTTCTTTTTGTGGATGGCCATTTAGCAGTTAGATATAGTTTTATGTCCTTATTATATCATCTGAAAGAATCATTTAAAAGGAAACATGTTTTGTGCTGATTTGAGTAAAACTCTTTTCTATGGTTCCTTGTGTTTATGGATAGCTCAGCTTCATTCTGTATGATATAGCTAGAGATGACTGGTTCATAAAAGCACACTGTGTTCTTATTAAACCAACCTGTAAATGAAGAAGCTCAACTCTGGCTTTTATTGTATTAGTGCCATATGAAACACACTGGCCTCCTCTCCATACCTGGTTTTCATGCACAAAATAGCAATGTACTTTGATGATACAACCTCACTGAAGGTGATTTTTCTGTTGTAGCATAACTGCAAACATACAGAGTCTAGCAGTGCCTCTATGGACACTTAGAAAGTTATTGATAATCAAATTACTGTTCTTTAATACATGTTCGCTGTTTCCTGCATGAGTAAGGTGGCATCCAGAACAGATGACTGAGTCTTAGATCTTAGAACTTAGGAAGAACTTACTGTTGCTCTGCTATTCCCTTGAAAGCTTCTGTGAAAATATAATTGCATGTCTTATCATGGAAAGTGCTTACATAAGTGTATTATGCATAAAACCAATGCTTCTATCTGTAAAGGTTAAGAGTGAATGGAATACGTTTGCCCATAACTCCATTCACTGACTTGACATCGTTTCTGCTGTGTTTCTCCCTTATACTTTATTTTTTTCTGCTTATACATTTTAAGTAATCCATCATAATTTTTCCAGAAATCTGATCGTAGGGATGAATTTTTTTTAACATGTTATAGCAGGTATCTGTTTTACTGTTTTTGAACTTATTTTTACGGTGGTTCAGGTTATTAGAAATTTTCTTGCTTTTGGCTTTCCCCTGTTATTTGGTGTCCTTTGTCATTGACAAAAGACCTCAGAATACCAGTTACTCATTTCAGACTTCAACATTTACATGTAAATGACAAAAGTAATTTTTTGTCTCTGCAGGTGAAACCGTTTACAGATATCGTCGTTATCCTGAGCGCCACCAGATCATTGGGCAGGTTTTCAGTCACACTTCTCCAATCTTGGATTTAGACTTATCCCCATACAATGAATGTATCCTTTTGTAGGTCTTAAGAATTTTCATTCATGGAGGTTTGTGAACGCTTGCTTGCATAACTCTTTAAGCCTTTTGATCCTCCAAAACAAGTCACATTCTTACTCATACTCCTGTTTTGATGCTAGAAGGTAAGTTTTCTAAAGCCAGAGGTTAAAGTCGGTATTGATGGTTACAGCAGAGATCATTTGGTATTATCAAATCAGTAAAGGAAAAGTGGTGAAGATGAAGATGAATTTACAGATTTAGTTAATAAAATCCTTTGGTCTACCCCTTCATATTCCCCCATTTTTAACACATATCCTCTTTATGAATCTCTTCTCACTTATTCCCTCCATATGTACAAATGGTTTGGACGTATGGAGAGAATAAGTGGGAAGAGAGGAGAGTGAGTGGTTCCATGTGAATGTTGGTCTGCAGAAGGGATGTCTAGTGTCACCATGGGTGTTTAATTTATTTGCAGATGGGATGTTGAGGGAGGTAAGTGCGAGAGTCTTGGGGAGAGTAGCAAGTATACAGTCTGGAGGGGATGAGGGGGGCCCAGGAAATGAGTCATTTGTTATTTGCTGATGACACAGCTATGGCAGCAAATTCAAATGAAAAATTGCAGAAGTTGGTGACTGAGTTTGGAAGAGTGTGTGAAAGGAGGAAGTTGAGAGTTAATGTGAATAAGAGAGTTAATGTGAATAAAAGGAAGGTAATTAAGTTTTGCAAGGGAGAAGGACAGGTTATTTGGGGTGTGAGTTTGAATTGAGAAAATGTGGAGGAAGTGAAGTGGTTTCGATACCTGGGAGTGGACATGTGTGGTGGCAAATGAAACCATGGAAGTGGAAGTAAGCCATAGGTTGGAGGAGGGGGCAAAGGTTCTGGAAGCACTGATTAATGTGTGGAAAGAGAGGTCGTTATCTAGGAGCAAAAATGGGTGTAGTAGTCCCAACAATGTTATATGGATGCAAGGCGTGGGCTGTAGATGTTTGATGTGTAGAGAGAGGAGATGTTGGAAATAAAAATGTTTGAGGACAATATGTTGCGTGAGGTGGTTTGATTGAGTAATACAAGGGCAAGAGAGAAGTGTAATGAAAATAGTGTAGTTGATAGAGCTGAAGAGGATATGATGAAATGATTTGGAGATATGGAGAGAATGAGTGAGGAGAGGTTGACAAAGATGATATATGTGTTGGAAGTGGAGGGGACAAGGAGGTGGGGGAGACCATATTGGAGATGGAAAGATGAAGTGAAAAAGGATTGAGTGATCGGGGCCTGAACATGCAGTAGGGTGAAAGGCATGTGAGGGTTAGAGTGAATTGGAATGATGTGGTATACAGGAGTTGATGTGCTGTCAGTGGACTGAACTAGGGCATGTGAAGTGGCTGGGGGAACTATGGAAAAATTTGTGGGGCCTGTTTGTGAAGAGGGAACTGTGGTTTTGGTATACTGTACACGACAGAAAATGGTTGTGAGCGATTGCAGCCTTTCTCTGTCTGTTCCTTGCACTACCTTTCCAACAAATGGAAAAAGTGATTTAGTATGAAAAGTATGACGAGATTTTACCATGGCGGTAGGGTTAGTGCATTGCTCTTAACACTTGACAAATAGAAAGAAACACATTCCTGTGCTGGCTTTGTGGATGATACCTTCTTCTTTTGAATGGGAATTACCATTGCGTTGAAGACATTTGGACTTCATAACCAACAGTTGTCCAGTGGAGAAAATAAGTTTAGATAGAAAAGATACTTATTACATCATAATGTCAGACAGTTAATTTGTTTCTCTCTGCCATACTCTGCACCTACTCCTCTATACAGTCTCCACACAATTTCCCCAAAGTAAGATAGTTGAAAGCATGTAGGTCTCTTAGGGGTTGATGCAGGAGCAGCTAGGTAGCTGGCATGAAGAACTGATTGGTAGACTTTTTCATATATGTTTTCATACTTTTGTATGATTATGGTGTCCTAGATGTGTGCTGCTGGAGGCACCCTTTATTTGACATGGTAACTGATGATGACACAATGAAGAAATAAGCCTTCCCTTTGTTTAAGCCAAGAGTTACATGTATGGATGTCCTGCTGTAGTATGTAGTTCAGGTGCTTGATGTGAGTTTTGCCAGAATCAACTTGTTTTGAATGGAGCCTACTAAAATTTGAAATGTAGCAGTTTTCCTTTGTATTTTGTGGTTATCCTTTAAGAAATGTAGCAGAGAGGGAATTATGAACCTTCAACTTGTAAATTTCCTTAACTTGATACAGATCTTATTACTGCAGGGAAAGATAATATGGTTGGCCTTCTCCATCTTGGAGCTCCAAATCATGGTTGGACACAGCGATGTGAATTTACTTGAGGAAATTAACTTAAAATTTAGGATGTAACTTGGATGTCTGATTACCATTCTTTATGTAAAGAATTTGTAGTACCTCTTTTTCATCAAAATTTGCTCCCAATATAGACTGTAGTGAAATTATTTTAAGTTGGTAGATTTCATAGTGCATATTCTGCAGGATTCTTGTTTAGATTCATAGTATTAAAAATTTTATGATTTTCATTTATATACTTCATTATAAAGGCTTAAAAGAATGAGGCATTTTCATTTGAAAACTGGTATGCAAAATGATGTGTATGTGTTTTGTGCAATTTTTTTTTCTACAGATAGAGAAAGTTTAGTTTTTAAAGAAGAAGGTCACACAAACTGAATAAAGGTTGTACATCATTTGTTTTTATACGTAGTATGTACCTTAAGTCATAAGGTTGTATATTTTAATATTTTTATGTACATATATAGATGCCTTGTTTTCTTTAGCATGGGCAAAAATGGAAGTGTGCATAAGTCTCAACACTCACCTGGATGACACTTGTACTGTATATGAATGAATGAGTAACTGTAAGATGACTGTTTTTGGTGTTAGATTTTATTGGCTGGTATCTCATCATTTAGGTAATTTTATATATGATAATGATAAAGATAGCTCTATGCATTTTGTGTGGTGATTATTTTATAATAAGATTTGAGTATGTTTCCAAGAGTTTGTATCTTGTAGGATGTTGAACTGGTCAAGATGTCTGCTGTTAATGGACGTCTCACTTCCAGTAGGATAAGTGAATGTTTGATTGTGGTATTTAATCAGACATGAAATCTGAAGGTTTCTGCCTGAGTTTTGCACAGTTCCTGTCTTTAGATAGGTTACAGTTATTTTATGTTTTAGTATTCAGTAACAAATATTGTTTAAATTTGTTTTGATATAAAAGATAATCTTAACCCATTGACTGTGGCTAGTCTTGATATTTAGAGTACACCAGTGCAGCACTTTTTTTTTTTCTTTTTTTTTCAGAAATAAATGATATATGCATCATCGTGTAAAACTTTACTCTCTGAAACAAATGATATTTACATCATCATAGTAAAACTTAAAGTTTGATGATTTTATCATATGAATATGAGTTCAGGATGTAACTCTGCCAGTAATACAGTGCAATCCTCTGTATGGCATAAGATATATACATCTCACTATGCCATCATCTTATAATTTCCATTAATCTATTTTCCATTATTTATATGCATTTGTATATATTATATAGATTGATATACATTTATTTATATACATTTTCTTAGCTGTCTGTGCAGAACAAAATGTATTATCCTTCATTGCTTTTTGATGGCTACTTTCAAGCTGAGTTGTAAAAATACTGACAATGGATGTGGAAATGTCTGAATTGTCAGTATTTGCTTTCTGTTATATATCACACCTGGGATTTTTAAATGTCCAAAACTGTACAGGGAGTACTTGCAGTCAACTGCAACAGACTTCCCAAACTGTATAAGGCACATCAACAGTCAATGGGTTAATATATAATTTAACTCCTAAGTGGCACACAACTTTTTAACTGAGCTCATAAGAAAAATAATATTTTACGTAAAACTTTCAGATTTTTACTCAGAAGCCTGTGACAGAGTGTGTCTGATAGTTTGCTAAATAAAGGTTATGATAGCAGACCAGTAAGGTGATTTTATTCCAAAGTGTGAAAGATAAGTACCTCAAAAACTACAGTTCTTGGTTACAAATAGTTTAATGATTTAATGATTATTTTTACTGATAAGGCATGACTGTTTAGATAATGAATATTTCATAATATATTTACCTATAGGTATCATTTAGTATTTCAGAATTTGTTTATGAATTTATATAGATAATTTGGTAGTACTTATGATAAGGTGCCTCATATTTTATTTATTCTGGGCAGATATGATTCCTTGCTTGGCTAGAGCTTCACTTCTCATTTTCAGCCATACCAGGAACTTATCATACTAATAAGTGTGGGAGGGAGAGAGAATTATCATTCATTTGCTGTGCGCACACACACACACACACACACACACACACACACACACACACTCTTTTAGGGAAAGGGAGCAAAGGATATGAGTGTAAGGCACATCCTTAAAGTGGACTGAGGTCACCAGTGGCATGTCAAAGGGCTTAGTCTTGGGCCCAGTGCTTTTCTTAGTGTATGTGAATGACTTGATTGATGGACTGGATTTCTGCCTAAACATATTTATAGATGATGTCCATGTTATGACAGTAATAATAATGATTACTTCAGCTTACAAGGAGACCTAGATAACTCCAAAGTTAGTCAGGAAAATGGATGATGAGATTCAATACAAGTAAGTGCAAGATAATGAGGATGGGACAGAGAGAAAGAAGGCCCGATATATATATATATATATATATATATATTTTTTTTTTTTTTTCATACAAATTCGCCTTTTCCCGCGTCAGCGAGGTAGCGTTAAGAACAGAGGACTG
>JAYMFT010131866.1:0-13014 GCA_038088735.1 Panulirus argus | reverse complement strand
GAGAGAGAGAGAGAGAGAGAGAGAGAAGGGGGTGGGGGACGTTTACTCACCAAAAAAAAAATAAAGATATCGGCCAAAACAGGCAAGTAAATCCACAAGGAACCCAGAGAACCACAGAGAGAGAGAGAGAGAGAGAGAGAGAGAGAGTAAAGTAGGTGGCCAAACACACGTGATCCAGTTGGAGCGTGTGGAAGAGAGAGCGAGGCAGACCAAGGTATTTGGCGATGGCTCAGTTTCACCACTTTCGTCTACTCCCGTTAAGCCTACCCATTCGTAAACTTGTAAGCTCTAAATTTAGACACAGACTGTAAAATGGAGGAGCAATTTTAACAGATTTCCCGCATGCACAGACAGACAGAGAGTCAAGACAGATTCATCAAGATGTCAGAAGGTAACGATATTATAAGGCGAGTGACACACCGTCTTATGCACCAAGACAAATGAAAGAGACAGACAGACAGAAACGCACACACACACACACACACACACACACACACACACACATACTCAGACAGACGGAGAGACGGCAGGGAAACAGACAGACACACACACGAGGCCAGAGACAGATGTCCCAGAGGGCTGTGTGTGTGTATGTAACAACGGCCTAATTAAATGTAAACTGCCTTTCGCTGAGACAAACATATATAAAAACAGTGGCATAAAAAAAAGCTTTTAATCATCTCTCTATTAATTTATCATTTATTCACTCATTTGAGATGCTTTGTTATGCAGATCCACGACACAGTGAGGGAACAGCGAGCGAGGAGACAGTAAAGTTAGTATAACTAACTATGGTGACTGAACCACTTAAAAGCGAGCTGGATCACCTCTCTCTATTAGTAACATCGATGCGAAGGTTCTGTCTGCAAGAACGATCGACACCTTCCCCTCAGCGTAGCGTATTAAAGATACTGTCTGTCTATAGGACGTAGAGCCTCTCTCCTAACCCATAGTGTAACGTGAGAGGTACTGTAGAATGGTAGGTACACACAGCACAAAAAACGACATCTACACCAGCGAACGATAGGTCTCGGTACGATCACCTGTTAACTTTGAGAGGTTGGCATGCTCCCAGATTTTTTCGTCCTTATGTCACATTATGTGACTCTAATAGTGTAAAGAACGTTTTTGTGTTGTGTGTACGTAGAGACTCCCTCTCAGTAGGGTGTCTTGCGGTCGAGGCAACAAGGAACTTTCCAAATCCCACATAACTCCGGGCAGAGGCCTAACGCAGCCATCCACTTCCCCGAGAGGGAAATAAAAATTCCTCCGGAACTTTTAAGCTGAACGAGTTTATTAACTTTGGAGACGGCGATACGAAATAATTGCCTGACGTATGTGTAGGTCAGTTTTTTTTTTTTTATTTCTACCGGTGATTAATAGTCATGAGTGTAGTCATATGCTCGTGTGACTTATTGATTAAAACTGTGATGATTGATCTTAAATCAACTTTTTTTTCCGAATAGAAATTCAAAAATGATTTCTTGGGAGTTCGAAAATAAGTTCGATACAGTTCCGTTTACGATCGCAGGCTCGTTCACCCTTCCTGCTGAATATGCAAAGAAGGTATTTCCTTTCTGAGTTTCTCTTATGACAAAACAGTAAAAGGTGCTTCCTCAGGGACGGCCAGCCAACATCTGAAGCAGGAAAATATATTTTTCCTATTTCTTTTTTGTATGTCGAGGGGAAAAAAAAAGCTGGCTAGTAATCACGGTGTGTTGTGATGGATGTGTCGGAAACGAGTTTCAGATGTGAGTGAGGGTCCCTCTAGGAGGTTGTATTAGCCTTAGGCTGGAGCTATCTTGGCGGAGTCAGACTATGCTATATGGTTTAGAGACAGTCTCATGTTTAGGGACAGACGGAGTGATTCGAATAAGTTTATTTAGGTCAGGCTTGAGTAGATAATGATTGGTTTTGTTAGGTTAGACTGGCCTTGGAGAGGTTAAAACTTGTTTAGTTTTACTGGATTAGGTTAGACTCACCTTAGACATGTTAAATTTGTTAGGTTAAGCTAACACGGGTGACCTATGTCGAGGTTAGTTTGCTTAGGCGACAGCAACCCTCCTCAACTTATAAGTCTGTTTCTCAAAGATTATTCAGACTATATGTATCACTGGGTCGACTTTTAACTCTTCTTGGATGTAGCTGTATGAACAATACACTGCTCAGAAAAGTGATAGATGACATTTCCGAAGGAGGAACACTCGAACAGGAGTCGTGAGTCAGATGTGTAGTTCAGGAGGCACAAGTATTCTCACTCGTTAGGGTCCATGACATGAACCGTCTCATTAAGGGACGAGCAGTTAAGCATTAACACGACGATGACCACCAGGTAGATAAGAACCTTGATAGAGCCTTTAGTGGTACTTATTACCTTGTCCAAGCAAAAGGGAATTTCAAAAAATAATACAATTTTGGAATCTCTGCTTCACTTTGGCCATCATCTTAAGGAGAGAATTTCCGAGATGGCCGCAAGTATTCGGTATTTGCCTCTCACTGGATACCATCAAGGCTTGTACCCGTGGTACTCGTCTGGATGCTGCTTCCCCTAATTATTCTGTCGAGGCTGGCCACACGAATATTGACCGTTATGATGCTTCTTTCTTCCCTCGAACAGCAGAGTTGATGATTTTTCTTCACTCTCTCGTCTGTACCTCCTCTGGTAACCTTTCTGATCTTTAACAGACAGGTTTACTAATAGCCGAGGAGCCACAATTAAAACAATCTTTCTTTTTGCCTCAAACTCTCCGTTTTCTTTTTCACCCGAGTTGGCCGAGATGGCGGCATGTCTTATCCCTGCTACGTCTGTCTCTGTATTGAAAAAAAAAAATGAGAAGTCTTCGACCCATTTCTTTCGATTATCTGGCCGTTGGGAAGAGCTTGGCCAAGAAAGAAAGATCCCCGCCCGCGTACCTCCTGCGTGTCACAGAAGACGTCTTAAGAAACTCGTGTGTCATCATGACCTTCTAAAAGTAGGAACAGATGTGGTCTGGTCCTGATGCTGCCTCACCTAGGCAGAAAAAGCTAATCAGGTGTGTGTGTGTGTGTTACCAGACTCCGCCAGCTCGAGGTTACACCGCGGGTGACAAATCACTTTTGGCGAGGCCGTACCTTTGGCAGCGCAGTCTCGTCTAAGAACCTCTCACTCCAAAGGAGTTCACATTTCCCTGCCACTCGAATTACCGCAGCCTAAGACGAATTACCGCAGCCTAAGACTGCAGGAGCCTTTCGAAAGAGATCCCGGGGTAACACAAGGACTCTTTCACTGAAACTTGCCCTAGGGTAACTATAAGTTATATATATATATATATATATATATATATATATATATATATATATATATATATATATATATATGGCGGGGTAAAGTGACGTAGCGCAGCAGAGCGTAACGAGGCTTGGCATGCTGGCAAGCTTGGCGTAACGTAACTCTTGGTAACGCACCAAGGTTTAGCTCAGCCCAAGGGGCACTTCGTCCCACATCTCACCCCTCTGCACGAGGTCCTAAGGTCTACATCTGCCCCTCCTACTGCCTCTGTATGTCCCTCTGTAGCTGCAGGAGGTCCGCCATCCTCACAATGAGCAGCGACCTTTTCACGGTGGAGGGAGCCCCAGGAATGGGAGAGACTCTCTGCCGCTGTGAGGGGCGCCGGAGTGGTCAGGAGCGGTGCCGCGGGGAACCCATCTCGGACCATCGGCCGGAGGCGAGGTAAGGTCCTCCTCCAAAACCACAGGTCTTCATGGTGTTTGCCTCTCTCCCTCACCTCGTTCGCCCTTTCCATCCAGACCCCTCTATCTTTCCCATCCAAACCACTCTGTCTTTCCCATCTTAAACCCCTCCCTCTTTCTCATCCAAACCCATTCATCTTTCCCTCCCTCACTCACCTCTAATCCCCAATCCCTTTTCCCCTTCCATATCCTGCCTACAATCCCTTCAAAAACCCCTCCCTTACGCTCCTCCAAATATCCCTTCTTCCTTCCCCTCCGAAGCCTCTCCTCTCCAAACCTCCTCCCCGTTCATCATTCTCCACCCAGAACATAACACATCACGCAGCACACGCACAGTGCCTCTCCTGTTAACAATGTTTTCGTCTTTTATGGCCACAGGTGGCAGCTTTAGGAGCAGCAAGTGCCGGAATTATAACGGGCCAAAAGGGGCAATTGCCCTGGAAACCCCTCTATATACAAAATTGAAATAACAAAAAAAATTATTTATTGAACCAGGATCTCGACTGAACTTTGGCCAACAGTTGTATCAAAGCAGGAGGTTCCTAAGACGTAATTAAGGTCAAGCGAAGGTTAAGCGACCTTGTTTGCAGCCGAAAAAGAGAAAAGATTTGTCGAAACGGTGGAAACTGATGCCAAGTGTAGAGGGAAAGACCTTTTGTTGTTACTGTAGTGTTTCTGTGTATGTACAACCTGTCAGTTCTAATTGCATGCAATAAACTGGCTTTGATGTGTAAATTGGGTGACTTGTCTTGCATTCTAATTCCCGTGTACGAGGGGCACACCCAACCTGAAGTGCTCCGGGCCCCAAAAGGTCTAGAAATTCGGCCCTGGTCCGAGCAGCTAGCTGCTAGCGGCTCGGCCTGTGTGAGTGTAGCGACCTGCTAAGCCTTCGCGCTTAACCCAAAGGCAAACGCTGGCGACATCTGTCATGTGTGGCGTAATTCTTACGTCATGTTCCCCGGAACTCATCTCCGTGCGCTCGACTGAGGCTTAGGCGCCCCTCTATTTCCAGATAGCATAGACGAGCTCAGCTGTGGACAAGAAGGCGGTCTGGAGCGATATGAAGAATGTAATCTCCGGCAGCGCCATCGCCTGGGCCTAGAATCTGGGTCTCCGAGGTTTCTATGGAGACCAGCCCCATCAGTCCCGTGTGCAGAACCAGACGCGATGGCCTCCTGACAAAGCCGGGTATCAAATCATCCCACAGACTACGAGGGTAATTGAAGTATACCTGCAGATGGGTCTTCTTTACCAGGCTTACAGAAGATAGGCCAGCCTTAAAGATCGCGTAAGCTATCAGACTTTTTCTCTCAAGTCTTACCGAGCCATATCGGCAAGACCTGACGCGATCTTTCTCTGTCAGTCAGCGGTCATGTGATCACCTCAGCTACATATGACTGTTCCCTGGCTTCTCTTACAACTGTGCGAGTTAAGTCCTCATGAAAAATAACGAAGAACATGTCCCGTAACACTGCAGTCTCAAGGTAGAACACATGTATCACATGTCCTCGGAGCACAGAAAGACTAGCACTTCGTTGGCGACGAAGTGGAAGATGACTCCCAAAGCTTATTCCCTGCTCGATCTCGCCTTTACAGAATATACGCCAAACACACAACTGGAGCCAAGAGAAGTCCCTTCCTCGTCGACAGACCGATCACCAGACCAATATAACCCTCCAGGAATCAGAGGCGTATCAAATAATCTTATCTCTCCTCCCCTCTATATATTCAGGGGATTGCACGGGGGAGAAGCCCCGGCATATCAAAACTCCTGGTCAACCCTGTCCTCTGTTCGGTCGCCCACCACCTCCCGACGGACGCCCAGATTTCCCGACAGATACAAAAAAATTTTGTCTGCAGCCGCCGCCGCCACGCTGGTGGTGGGGGGATGGGGACATGTCCCTCAGACAGTCAGGACCCAAGGGGTTTTCGGGTGACTTTCTTTACCGTCTGAAGGAAAAGGCGGAAAGAAAAATCAGGTCATATGCTACGGGCGACTTGTGCCTCTAGTCGCGTCGAAAAGACGGCTGTCAGATCAACAGATAGAATGCCAATCAGACAGAGGAATAAAGCCACTCGCCTCTGCCGTCCCTCACATGTTCAGGGCGACTGGTTGCCCAAGAGCGTCAACCTCGTCAGAATCATGACGAAGGTGGGTGAACACCGTCACCAGATGCATCAAAAAGGGAACTTCAGAATCAGTGTCGTCCGTCAGGTCTTGCCCTTCAGGTCCAGTCACGAGCTGCAGCATCGGTCTTCCAAGACCAAGAGCTCAAAATAGACGGAACCCAGCGAAGACAACTCCCTTTTTCACCTCCTACAGCTACTGCTTCCTTGCCAGGGCAAGAAGAGAGAGTTCCTTCAAGGCGATCATCTTGCACCTTGGCCGACACCGGTGGTGGCTGACCTCAACAACACAGTGGTACGGGACGGGACGTAACAGTGTCATTTCATGATGAAGCACAAGTGCTTTGACCTGGGAAATAGCAGAACCTTAAGAGCGGAAATAAACCATATTTCCAAGAGGAAGGGAAATAAAGGTTTAGTGTGGGGAAATATCGGAAGTTTGGCGCGGGAAGTTATCGAGTCTTGCAAGGAGAGATAAAAAGAGTGATTATGGAGTTTTTGGACGAGCAAATTTCCTGGCTCTGAGGTGGGAACCTTAGGCAGTGGCAAGCGGGAGATGTTATTTTTAGGTGGGGTAACAGAGTTTTGGACTCTGGGGTGTGAAAGTAAGGAGTTTGGTCGTGGAAAAAATAATACCTCTTTTGTTGCCGAAAGTTATGGGAAAGTTGTGATGTGGAAAATAATACTTTGGGAACCAGATATAATACAGTGGGAAGCAAAGAGTTTTCAAGTGGGGTGTCACAGAGTTGTGGAGTGGGCAGCTGCTACAAGGATTTCGATCTAAGAGGCAACAGAATTTCGGACCGAAACGCAATAGAATATTAAAGTAGGAATTGTTTAAAAATGAGACTTGGAAACTGAATTTGTCAAGATTAACTGAATTTGCATATGGGAATAATCCTTAAATCTTTGGAGTTAAACACTTTCGAAAAACAGAGTCAGAGTCACTATTTGTTCCGTAGTCACAGTCACTGTCTGTTCCGTAATGTTGCTTAAAATCAATACAGATTTACTGATCGTAGGACAACACTTTCCGTAAGGAGCGTGAAATATTGTAAAACATATGATTAATTTTTGCGTATACTGGACACTTGGAAAGAGGCAATGTATCAGGTAATGCATGCTTATGGGATAAGCCCACAACCATCCAGGCAAAACCATACTGATGGCTCACAACCGCCCAAGCGTAACCTCACAACGCTTCACGTCAATCATCATCCATCATCAACCACCTCACGACCATGGCCTCTATACACTAACCACCACCTCCCCTCCCCTACTACATGAAATTACATCTAGTCACCCCCCTCCAATCTCCCCCACCCCACCCCACACGAACCCCCTACCGGCCCCCCACCCCCCACCCCACTCCTCCCAGCTCCCCCGTCATAAGCAAATCACGCTCATCACCCACTTAGACGGGGATGATAATGTGGAAGGCCTACGCGCGAGCGAGGGGTAATATACGAACTCAAGGCCCCTCGCGTCAGCGCCCCCTGCTACCGCTTTTGCCATCACGGGGCCTTTCGATCCAGTCCAACAGACGAAGGAGTCGTTCCACCTCCTGCGGGAACGCCCGGCCAGGACCCGAACTGCAGACGGCGTGGCGGGCAACACCCACAGCGTTAATTGCAGAAAGAGCACGCGGGGGTAAAAAAAAAAGTAACTCGAATCACTCGGTGCGGAAGATTATGATGGAAATGCTGTCCCCGTATCATGTGATTGTAACTCACACAGCCAGTGTGGCGAGCTGCACGCTGTTGTTCAGTCAATCAGAGACACCCAAATCAAAAATTTTGCATAGGACTGTTCGTTTGTCTAAAATACCCAACAGAAAAAGCATAACACAAAGAACATGAACAAGTAAACCACTCTACCAGCCGGGACGGTCCGAAATATTTAACGCCTTTGCAAAAGAAAAAAAAAAACTGTTCATTTAATGGTTATTCTACCATCCATTGCCACACTAACGTGATCACATTTCATGCAATCCTAGTTGTAGCCAGCAGGTCTGTATCGCATGGAAGACCGGGATATTTGACATTTGACACGGTAATGCCTCGCTGCGTAATCATAATAAAAGCAAACACTCTCAAATGAATAACTTTCACTATGTACAGTAACGAATAATTTGCAGATGCCCATCATAATCCTATGTTGATCAATGCAATTCATCTCTTTTTACTATTTCTTTGCATTCATCGTCCTTCATTATTCAGAGTCTCGTTAAAATCTTTCATTCTCAAGTTCATTCCTGATATAAACATGAGAAGTTGGACGTCTGTTTCTTCTTTACAAGTAGTTTTTTTATGAAATACATACATATATACATATATAAATGTATAATCTATCTATTTCTACATATTCGCCATTTCCCGCGTTAGCGAGGTAGCGTCAAGGACAGAGGACTGAGCCTTTGAGGGAAAAAATCCTTACTTGGCCTCCTTCTCTGTTCCTTCTTTTGGAAAAGTAAAAACAGGAGGGGAGGATTTCCAGCCCTCCGCTCCCTCCCCTTTTAGTTGCCTTTTACGACATGCAGGGAATATGTGGGAAGAAGGGACCCCTGGGAAAGATATTGCATAATTTCTCAAACATACCAAAGACAGAAATTATATTATGAGGAACAGAACAAACATATATCTATTGTGTACAAAGTATGCCTTACATTTTTAACACATGATAAGCTTTCATACATTTCTCTGGAGAGCTGTCATATATTGGTATACCTCCAAACCTTCTCTGGTAATAACACAATGAACTTAGGAAATGATCACATACCACAACAAAGTTGAAAAAAATTAACAGATACCTTTGCATTCATATCATCTTCTATATATTAAAATTTTTCTGGTGCCACAATAAAGTACAGTATACCCAATCATTTAATATCTTTCACACTTCTTTGCTGTGAAAATTCTACCCAATTCATCAAGCAAAGAAAATTTGAACCTGAAGCATCTCTTACAAGAGATGGAAAAGCATCTGGTTCATTTCAGCCTTTGCATTATTTTTTCACACTTAATATATTAACCAAGCAATGGCTATAATTTTGCTAACTAAACAGATACCACACACCTTATGACTGATGAAAAATGATGAAATAAAATCTTGCGTACCAATGAGAAATGATGAAATATAATCTTGCATACTGATGAGAAACGATGAAATAAAATCTTGTGGACATTATACTAAATTCCCATGTCTGGTAATGACACTCAAATGACTCAATCCTCTGGCATTACTCCTGTGCTTTTTCGCATGTTGTCTTGAAACAACTACATAGCCCTAGTTGGGAAAATGATAGAAGAAATATATGACTGCTAAATCTTTCTATTGCTGGGATTGTGTTCTGACTTCCTGTAGCATGTGCTTGGTTTGATAAAAGCCAGATATGAATGAAATCTGGAAAGATGGGATATTTCTGTGGTGTCAAAGAGAAGAGGGAATATTGTGGTGTAGAAGTGGCGTTTGGTCTTGAATGGTGGATGGGGATAGGGTAGAAAGAATACTTTCCACATATTCCCTGCATGTCGCAGAAGGCGACTAAAGGGGGCGGGAGCAGGAGGATGGAAACCCTTCCCATTTTGTATTTCAATTTCTAAAGGGGGATACAGAAGAAGGAGTCAGGTGGGGAGTGCTCATCCACCTTGAAGGCTCAGATTGGGGTGTCTGAATGTGTGTGGATGTAACCAAGATGAGAAGAAAGGAGAGATAGGTAGTATATTTGAGGAAAGAAACCTGGACGTTCTGGCTCTGAGTGAAATGAGGCTCAAGGGTAAAGGGGAAAAATGGTTTGGAAACATCTTGGGAGTGAAGTCAGGGGTTGATGAGAAGACAAGAGCTAAGGAAGGAGTAGCACTACTCCTGAAGTGGGAGTTGTAGGAGTGTGTGATAGAGTGTAAGGAAGTAAATTCCAGATTGATGAGGGAAAAACTGAAAGTGGATGGTGAGAAATGGATGATTATTGGTGTTTATGCACCTGGTCAAGAGAAGAAAGATCTTGAGAGTCTAGTGCTTTGAGAGCAGCTGAGCGAATGTGTCAGCAGTCTCGGTGCATGAGACTAGGTATTATTGAGGGGTGATTTGAATGTGAAGGTGAGTAATGTGGCAGTTGCGGGTATAATAGGTGCACATGGGGTATTTAGTGTTATAATGGAAATGGTGAAGAACTTGTGGATTTTTGTGCTAAAAAAAAAATAAGACTAGTGATTGAGAATACCTGGTTTAAAAAGGGAGATATTCACAAGTGTACATATGTGAGTGGAAGAGATGGTCAACAGACATTATTAGATTATGTATTAATTGATAGGCGTGTAAAAGGAGTGAGACTTTTGGATGTAAATTAGCTGAGAGGGGCAGCTGGTGGGACGTCAGATCACTATTTTGTGGTGGTGAAGGTGAAGATTTGTAAAGGTTTTCAAAAAAGAAGAGGAAATGTTGGGGACAAGAGAGTGATGAGAGTAAGTGAGCTTCAAAAGGAGACTTGTGAGAAAAAATGCCAGGAGAGGTTGAGTGTGGAATCATAAAAGTTGAGAACAAATGAAATGAGGGGAGTGGGTGAGGAATAGGATGTATTTAGGGAAGCAGTGATGGTATATGCAAAATATGCATGTGGCATGAGAAAGGTGGGAGGTGGGTACATTGAGAAGGGTAGTGAGTGGTGGGATGAAGTAAAATTGTTAGTGAAAGAGAAAAGAGGGGCGTTGGGACAATACTTACAAGGAAGGCGTGCAAGTGACTGGGAGATGTATAAGAGAAAGTGGCAGGAGGTCAAAAGAAAAGTGCAAAAGATTGAAAGAGAGGTCAAATGAGAGTTGGGGTGATAGAGTATCATGAAACTTAAGGGGGAATAAAAAGATATTTTGGAAGGAGGTAAATAATGTGCGTAAGACAAGAGAACAAATGGGAACATCGGTGAAGGGTCAAGGGGGGAAGTGATAACAGGTAATGATGGAGTGAGTATTTTGAAGGATTGTCCAATGTATTTAATGATAGAGTGGCAGATGTAGGATGTATTGGTTGGGTGGAGTGCAAAGTGAGAGAGTCAGGGAGAGTGGTTTGGTGGAAAGAGAGGAGGTAGTGAAAGCCTTGCGGAAGATGAAATCTGATAAGGCGGTGGGATTAGATGGTATTGCTGTTGAATTTATTAAGAAAGGAGGTGACTATATTGTTGATTGGTTGGTAAGAATATTCAGTGTATGTATGGATCATGGTGAAGAGTCCGAGGATTGGCGGAATGCATGTATAGTGCCATTGTACAAAGGAAAGGGGGATAAAGGTGAGTGTTCAAACTACAGAGGTATAAGTTTGTTGAGCACTTTTGGAAAACTGTAAGGGGGAGAGTATTGATCGAGAGGGTGAAGGCATGCACAAGAGCATCAGATTGGGGAGGAGCAGTGTGGTTTTAGAAGTGGTAGAGGATGTGTGGATTAGGTGTTTGTTTTGAAGAATATATGTGAGAAATACTGAGAAAAACAGGTGGATTTGTATGTAACATTTATGGATATGGAGAAGGCAGATAATAGGGTTGATGGAGAGCCTTTGTGGAAAGTGTTAAGAATATATGGTGTGGGAGGTAAGCTGCCAGAAGCAGTGAGAAGTTTTTATCAAGGGTGTAAGGCATGTGTATGAGTAGGATAAGAGGAGAGTGGTTGGTTCCCAGTGAAGGTCAGTCTGTGGCAGGGGTGTTTGATGTCCCCATAGTTGTTTCATTTGTTTATGGATGAGGTGGTTAAGGAGGTAAATGCAAGAACTTTGGAGAGAGGTGTGAGTATGCAGTCTTTTGGGGATGACGTCTGGGAAGTGAGTCAATTTTTGTTCGCCAGTAATACAACACTGGTGGCTGATTTGAGTGAGAAACTGCAGAAGTTGGTGACTAAGTTTGGAAGAGTGTGTAAAAGGAGAAAACTGGGAGTAAATGTGAATAAGAGCATGGTTATTAGGTTCAGCTGTGTTGAGGGACAAGTTAGTTAGGATGTGAGTTTGAATGGAGAAAAATTGGAGGAAGTGAAGTGTTTTAGATATCTGGGAGAGGACTTGGCAGTGAATGGAACCATGGAAGCGGAAGTGAGTCATAGGGTGGGGGAGGGGGGGAAGGTTCTGGGAGCAATGTAAAATATGTGGAAAGAGACAGTGTTATCTCAGAGCAAAAATGGGTATTCTTTACCTTTTCGGCATAACTTGCTGCGAAGTTCTCTATGTAATCCTCTCCCACTTGCTCCTTCAAAGCCTAACAAAGACTTCTAGCCTGTGCCTGAATTGTTAGTAGTTGTTGTTTATGTTTGAGATTAAACCTCTGTACAACTTGGGAGGTTCGAGCCTACCTTTGCTCCAGGGCGGCCCGCCGGTAGTGAGGTACCTTAGCATTGGGCTTAGGGGGTTGATCTTGTTATCCCACCCAGCTCCCACGAGAGCCAGACTCCCTCTGAATTGTTAGTAAGCTTAGTGGTACATGATTTTTTAATCTGATCTTCCATCCACACCATTAACAACTTTTCCACTTCGTGGATGGGCCCACCTGTTGCTGCTTTGTTATTATCAAGAACTTCGTACTTGCCAAACCTTTCACTGCTTCATGTATTTTTTCTTTGTCCTTTAAAATTGTGAAGACCGTTGAATGGGACAACTGTAGATCACGTGCAATCACATTAACTTTTTTCCTCCTTCATATTGGGTAATTTTCTTTATTTTCAATTTCTCAGCTTCTTGCCAGATCTAGCAACATGTGATAGGTTTTTCCTCTTGCTCGTCATATTCTTTGGGGATTAATATAAAAATGGTTTAATCCAGTACAAAAATTTGTTAGAATCACTTGAATAATGTGCACTTACAGAATGGTAACTGAAAGCGAGAACTAAGATAGATGCTGTGATGTACACCATGCCGGGATATTGTCTGACAGTCATTATCTTACGCACACACCCATTAGCACTGGCAGACATACGACCAAGCATAATTTTCATTTTTATGTACATTATTTATTTTTTTCTGGTTGTATGTACGGATGGTAATAAGTCACACAGTTATATATATATATATATATATATATATTTTTTTTTCATACATATTCGCCTTTTCCCGAGTTAGCGAGGTAGCGTTAAGAACAGAGGACTGAGCCTTTGAGGGAAAATCCTCACTTGGCCCCTTCTCTGTTCCTTT